>BLSH010320690.1:875963-889003 GCA_018402905.1 Glandirana rugosa | reverse complement strand
ATTTTGACACTTTTTTGGGACCATTGGCATTTATACAGCGATCAGTGCTATAAAAATGCACTGATTACTGTGTAAATGCCATTGGCAGTGAAGGGGTTAACCTGCAGGGGGCGCTCTAAGGGTTAAGTATGTTCCCTGGGCGTGTTCTAACTGTAGGGGGACTGTACTAGCTGGGGAAGGGAAGTGGTCACAGCCTTCGTATACACGAAGGCTGTGATCACAGCCCTTCCCCCTCACACAGAGCGGAGGTCCGTGTTTACTTACACGGACCTCCGCTCACTCGCTCCGGGGGGGCCATCGCGGGTGGCCGGCGGCAATCGAAGCCGCCGCACCCGCTCCCTGGCCCTCCCCGAACACAGTGAGCGCGGCCGCCGTCATATGACGGCGATTTGCGCTCACGAGCCACCTTGCCGCCGTCAATTGCCGATCGGCGGTCGGCAAGGAGTTAATGTAACACTATAGATACACAACTTTCCTGGTGCCAACATGTTAACATACATGGATTGACATTTGGCACCATGAAATATAAATTACCATAAGTATTTGATACAGTTTTCTGTTTTCCTGGTGCTGACATGCCAGCATACTACCACATGTATGCTGCCATAGATTGGTGCCAAGAAAGGAAAATCACGGTAAGTAATTGATTTGCTGTAAGAGTGCTTAAGCTATACCCCCCCACAGTCCTGGATTGTGCTGGACTGCATGGTATTTTCAGCTTAAAGTGTGAGTAAACTCCCATGCATAATTTGTACCTATAGGTAAGCCTATAAAAAGGCTTACCTATAGGTACTGTAAATATCTCCTAAACGAGTCCTGTGCCATAAACGGCCGCTCCCATGCATGTGTGCGGGAGTGACGTCTTTGCGGCTCAGGCCACTCACACAGCCGGAGTCTGTGAACCCAGAAGGAAGACCAGGTGAAGATGGAAGCCTTGTCAGCAATGACAGCACATTGATGGAAAGGCTTCCTTTTAAGGTAAGTTTCACATAATGTGCTAGTACCCAATGCAATGCATACTAGCACATTATGGCTGTACCGTGCAGGTTACAAAAAAAAAAAATCACAGCGGTTTACTACTGTTTTAAGTCGGGTACACACAGGCCGAATGTCGGGAGAAAAAAAACCTATAGTGTGTACCAGGCTTTACTCCTGCATCACTCTGCTTTGCTGTCTAATCACAGCAGCAGGTCCCTGCTGTCGAAGATCAACAATAAGGGGACCCTATGATACATATTTGTTTCTGCTGCACTCTGTACACTGTGTTGTACACTGCATTGTCCTGAGTGCTACACTTCATGTTGTGTTTTACATCATTCTGACCAAAGTGTTTTTTTCTTTTTCTAAACAGTTGTTCCTTGCTGTATAGTTTGCAACTTTTCCAATGAAGTTCTTTAAAGTGGTTGTGAACCCCAGTCATGCAAATTAAACTAAGCGCATATATATGTAGTGTTTACTTGTCTATCTCCAAATCTCTAAGTGTCATGTCTCTCTGGTGCTTCGTTCCTTTGTTATTAGCATGTGTCATGACACATAAGATAAAATTTGTGAGGGAGATAAGCACACAGCTTGTCTATTCATTATACAACTCTGCATGTTCCTTTGTTCATCTGCCTATGTGGAGGGGGCGGGGGGGGGGTGTCCCTTTCATCCAATCCTCTCTCACACAGTGTCTCAGAGCAGTAACTGCAGTTTCTTCCCCCTCCTCTGTACAGTACTCCTCACAGGTTCATCATTTTTTTCCCACAAATCTGCACTTTTGAAGGGTTGTAGACAAGAGAAGACTGCAGATAAACAAGTAAAACGTACGTAGGAGGATATGTTTCATCTCTGTTTATCATCAGAGGCTGTTTACTTCATAGGGTATATGTGAGGGTTTACAACCACTTTAACCACTTGCCGACCAGCCACCTTATACGGCACATTCCCGCAAACCGCCGCACAGGTACGTTGGCCTTTTAAATTGATGTAGCAGGCATGTGTGGCCACCCGCGTTTGTGGGATAGAGAAACAGTATGGGAATCTGTTAGTGTAAAAAAACAAATCCCCCTTCTGTTACGGAAGTGGAGAGAGATTGTCTGTTCCCAGTAATCGGGAACAGCTTCCTCTCTCCTCCTTCAGTAAACACGAACCCCCCACAGTTAGAAACACTTCCCAGGGAACACATTTAACCCTTTGATCGCCCGCTAGTGTTAACCCCTTCCCTGGCAATGACATTTATACAGTAATCATTGTATTTTTATAGCTCCGATCGCTGTATAAATGTCAATGGTCCCAAAAAAGAGTCAAAGTTGTCCGATCTGTCTGCCCCAATATTGCAGTCCCGCTATAAAACACCAGTCACCTCCATTACTAGTAAAAAAATGTTAATATTAAAAATGCCATAACATGCCATAAATATATCCCCTATTTTGTAGACGCTATAACTTTTGCGCAAACCAATCAATGTGCACTTATTGCGATTTTTTTTTTTTACCAAAAATATGTAGAAGAATATATATCGGCCTAAACTGAGGAAGAAATTCATTTTTTTTATAGTTTTTTGGGGTATATTTATTATAGCAAAAAAGGACGTCAATTTTGTTTGGGTACAGTGTTGCAGGACCGCGCAATTTTCAGTTAACGCAACGCAGTGCCGTATCGCAAAAAGTGCTCTGGTCAGGAAGGGGTAAATCCTTCCGGGGCTGAAGTGGTTAAGCTAGGCTGAAACTGCTAGCTCTCTGTGTAACAGCTTTTCTGTTTTTCTTTTGGGAAAAGGGTTTAAATGCTAAGTTCACCTTTTCAAGATAATAGCCTATACAGATAAAGAAGTATTAAACCCTCAACGTTTTTTAGACTTTGAGCACAATAAAATAAACATTCCACAGTAAACTATTTGTTAAAATTCTTACTCCGACACTTACAGTTTACAACTTTCAATGCTGCTAGCTCCTGCTCACTCGGTGTTGCTTTCCTGAACTTCCGGTCTTTACAGGAAAGAGTTAAGAGTGGACAGCGCAGTCTCGAGTATTCACTATTAATTTAATTTAATTTGGAGAAGGGAGGGGGAGAATGTGATGGAAATTTAAGGTTCAGCAATGAGAGTTGTCCCCAGTTGTTCCCAAATGGAAGAGGATTAGCTGCGGTAGCAGGAGAACAGGCAGACAAACACTGAGGTGTTTAGTGGCATACAACTGTTCTAATTTATGGAGAAAAAGGCAGAAATTAGATACCTATGAAATGAAAGGATACAAGAATATTAGGGCGGCACAGTGGTGTAGTGGAGAGCACTTTCGCCTAGCAGCAAAAGGGTCACTGATTTGAATCCCGACCACGACACTACCTGCCTGGAGTTTGCATGTTCTCCCTGTGCCTGCGTGGGTTTCCTCCCACACTCCAAAGACATGCTGGTAGGTTAAATGGATCCTGTCTAAATTGGCCCTAGTATGTGTATGTATGAATGTGAGTTAGGAACATTAGATTGTAAGCTCCTTGAGGGTAGGTACTGATGTGAATGTACAAGGTATATGTAAAGCGCTGCGTAAATTGACAGCGCTATATAAGTACCTGAAATAAATAAATAAATAAATAAGAATAATAGTAGACTATTTCCATAAAAATAGAAATTGGCTGTATTCTCAAATCTGGTGGTCAGTGTTTGACCGTGAATGACATTTACAAGTACTGCTTAAAATGTTAATTTTTAAGAAGTAATTGGCTTAAAGTGGAACTAAAAAATTAAAAAGGGAACAGGTAGGCCTTTTATAGCAAAAGAGATATGCAATATATCTTCTGCGATAAAATATACTTATCTTCCTGTTCACAATCCAGTGTGCTGGGATGAATGACTGCCGCACATTTGCAGGAGTGATGTCATCCCAGCTCTGGCCAATCAAGACAGTGAAAAAGGCCAAGGAGAAGATGCCACCGGCAAGGGACTTGACTGGCATTGGACCGTTGGAGAATAGGTGAGTATTTCTGGCTTTAGTTCCACTTTAACTTTAGAGCCTGCCTTATCTTACACATTACATCACAAAATTCTTATACATTTGAGCCAGAAATTATTTAAATGGTGAATTAGAAGACGTTAAGGCTGGGTTCACACTATTGTGAATTGGATGCAGCTTTCCCCGCATCCAATTCACATGTCAGGAGATTGTGACCAGCTCTCTATGGAGTTGGTTCACCCATGTCCTCTGTGGTTCCAGAGTAAATTGCACAGATGTGCGTCTTTTGGTCTGTTTTAGGTCCGAATTCAGCCAAAAATTCGGGCTGAAATCGGACCTGAAACGGTGAATGAAGATGCACCGGACCCCTGCTATGAGCCGCAATAGTGTGAACCCAGCCTTAAAGGGGTTCTAAAGTCAAGACATTTTTTTACCATAATGCATTCCCTGCATTAACCACTTCAGCCTCAGAAGGTTTTACCCCCTTCATGACCAGGCCATTTTTGCGATACTGTATTACTTTAACTGACAATTGCATGGTCATGCAAAACTGTACCCAAATAAAATTGATGCCCCTTTTTTCCATAAATAGAGCTTTCTTTTGCTGGTATTTGATCACCACTGCGGTTTTTATTTTTTGCGCTATAAACAAAAAAAGAATGACAATTTTGAAAAAAAAAATATTTTTTACTTTTTGTTATAATACGTATCCAAAAAAAAAAAAGTAAAAATCAAATGTCTTCATCAATTTCGGCTAACATATATTCTGATACATATTTTTGGTAAAAAAAAAAAAGTGTATATTGATTGGTTTGCGCAAAAGTTATATAGTCTACAAATGATAGGATATTTTTTTGGAAATTTTATTTATTTATTTATTTCTACTAGTAATGGCAGCGATCAGCTATTTTTAGCAGGACTGCGACATTGTGGCAGACAAATCGGACACCTAACTGACACTTTTGACACTTTTTTGGGGGACCAGTGACACTAATACAGTGATCAGTGCTAAAAAAATATGCACTGTTACTGTATTAGTGACACTGGCAAGGAAGGGGTCAACACCAGAGACGATCAAATGTTTAAAGTATAGCTAAAGGCAAAACTTTTTTTTTTTTTTTTTAGTTTTGGACAGAGTGGAGAGGGATTAGAGCACCTGTCAGTTTCTTTTGCTGTCTGTGCCCCCATTAGGGAAATTCACTCTCTCTTTTTGTCCTGTTTACCATTATAAGTGAAAGTAAAAAGAAAACCCCAAATGTGGGGTGGTCCCCACAAAAGTAATAGATGGTAAATCTTCCAATGGAGACACTAGTTCTGGTGAACTGGGGGTCCCCAAGAAATTCCTTTAATTTGCAGGGATTTCCTCTCCCTTACTGTTTGGCTATGGGACAGGAAGTGAGGTGAAATATCCATAATGGGACAGAGATGGCGAAAAAAATCTGACAGGGGTTATAACCCTCCCTTACTCTACTCTATCCAAAATGAAAAAAGTTTTGCCCAAAGTTCTACTTTAAGTGTTTCCCTACGGTGTGCTTACTAACTGTGTGGGGATTGCTCTGACTGGGAGAACACAGAGATTCATGTTCCTGTTCTCCCCTGTCAGAACGGCGATCTGCCTTGTTTACATAGGCTGCATGCTTACATATGTTGCACAGAGCATGTAAGTATAACATGTTTATTATTTTATTTTAAGAAAACTTTTACAACCACTTTCACTTGAAACTAGAATAGTGAAAACAGGTAGAGGACTATGTAATCATACATATTATATATATGGATTACAAAAAAATCCTTTTCAATGAGTAGGCGGGTTGTTGTTTGTTTCTATTGATGCCCACAGTGAAGTGAGGCACAACTCAAGTCCCTGCATGCAATGGTGGCTCTGTCACCCTGAAAGAAGAAACCTGGGGCAATGGTCATGGCAAAGGAACATAGGCAAGGATTAAAGTGGTTCTAGAACCTAAACTTTTTTTTACCTTAATGCATTCCTTGCATTAAGGTAAAAAATGTTTAGCCATAAGTATCCCCCTCTCTCCCCCCCTTTTACTTACCTAAGCCCTCATTCAATCCTATGCTGGGCACATCCATGGCTTTTCTGTCCCCTCACTTTCTGGTCTCACTGGCTTTGCTGAGGCAGTAAGAGCCATTGGCTCCTGCTGCTGTCAGTCAAAGCCAATGATGTGGGAGCGAGGGGCAGGGCCAAGTCCTGCTGTCTTTGTCAATGGATGCAGACAGTGAGGGTCGGGAACGAGCCAGATGAGTGACTCCATAGTAAGCAGCTTCCTATGGGGGCAGTCCCCGGGGAGGAGGAGCCAGGAGTGCCAGCAGGGGACCTGTTTGGTATTTTTTTTTTTTCATTTACAGTTACCACTTCAGCCCTGGAACGATTTGCCCCCTTCCTGACCAGAGCACTTTTTGCAATTTGCCACTGCATCGCTTTAACTGACAATTGCACGGTCGTGCAATGTTGTACCCAGAAAAAAAAAATATGTACCAAAATGTATTTTTCTACATATTTTTGTTAAAAAAAAACGCAATTGGCTTATATTGATTGCTTTGCGCAAAAGTTGCCGTGTTTAAACTATGAGAATTGATTTATGGCGTTTTTACTATTTTTTTTTACTCGTAATGGGGGCGATCTGAGATTTTTATCGGGACTGCGACATTGCGGCGGACATGTCGGACATTTTTGACACTTTTTTTGGACCATTGACATTTATACAGTGATCAGATCTAAAAAAAGCCACTGATTACTGTATAAATGTCATTGGCAGGGAAAGGCTTAACCTGTAGGGGACGATCTAGGGGTTAACTGTGTTCCCTATGTGTGTTCTAACTGTGTGGGGGCTGGGCTGGCAGGGGCATGACAGATCTAACTGATCCCGATTACAGGGATCAGTAGATCACTGTCATGACACCTATAAGAACAGGAAACCGCCATGTTTACATTGGCGGTTCCCCGTTCTTCCTCTGTTGTAGGAGATTACGGGTCGCTGGTGGACATCGTGTCCGCCCGACCCGCGGCCCCACTCACGGAGCATGCGGTGGGCACCTGAGCGCGATGGCGTGCGCCCGTAGCTGCAACTGTGCTGACTGCCGTTTATAGACACTGATCTGCACAGCGGAGCCACTCTGCCACCGTCTTTCTATGAGAGGCGGTCGGCAAGTGGTTAAGGGCTTGTTCACTATGTGACACTTAAAATCAATTAGGGTCCTTTCACACTAGCGGACGGGCTCCACTGCTCAGCGGGGATCCATCCGTTGGTCCCCGCTGAGCCGGTGGATGACAGGACCATCTCTGCACTCGTGCAGAAATTGACCTGTCAGAGCTCCGCTCTCCTCTATGGGGGATCAGATTAACACGGACCGTCTGTTCGTGTTCATCCAATCCGCCAGACGGATGGAAAATAGGGTCTCCATCCGTCTGTGTTTAGCGGATCGGAGCAGATTGGATGTCAAAGGACCTGTCACCGCTGATATCCGTCGCTCCATAGAGGACAATGGAGTGTCCGTTCAGGTCTGCCTAAAAAACTGACAGGCGTACCTGAACGATCCGCTCGTGTGAAACGACCCTTACAGAAAACAAAAAAAACAAGCAGTTTTATGCACTGAAATGACCATCGCACTGCTCCCTGCTAGACCTTGCACTGCACTAGCCTGCATGGTAAACCTCTGGCCTAGTCTGCATGGAAGAAGTTGCATACTCAGTAAGTGATTAAATCATCCGCTTAAAGTGTTCAAAAAACTGAACGTTTGATATCACTTTACTATACCATGGTACTTTTTATAAAACTGTGCACCTTTCTAGTAATTGTATTGTCATACCTGAAGGCCATTTGGGGCCCCCTGGAAGCCTTGATGAAAAAATCCCAGTTAGCAATCCCTACATCGAGCCTCGTTGCTAGGACGTGAACATTGTTGGATGCTCACTCCCAGCATTACTGGAGCAAAAAACAACAGTGTCCACATCTTAGTAACAAGGCAGTATGTGGGCATCACTAACTGGGAGTTTTTCTGTCAGGCTTTCAGAGGGGCCCAAACATATGACAATAAAATGAATGAACATTTTATAAAGCTGCAGTTTTTTGAACACCTACTGGGACCTCTTAACTGCATAGGCTATTTTCTGGAAAATGTGAACTTAGCCTTTAAACCATATGATTAAAACCTGCCCACAATTAGACATGTGCACTGCCAAAATATTTGTTCGTTTTCATTTCATTCGTTTTTTTTTTTTTTGTTTTTGATTTTTCAGGTTATTTATTATGATCGAAACTCGTTATTGCAAATTAATTTGTAACTTCGGATTCGTTTAGATGCGGTATTCGTTATTTTGATAATTTGTAAAAATACAGAATATGTAGAAATGTGAAATCTGAAAATAAGAATGAAAATCTGAAAGTTCAAAAGAACTAAAATCCGAAATAGTAACTAACTAATAATAACTAACTATTAAAATATAGGTATTGCAATTTCCTTTCAAATTTGGCTGTTAGAGAATGTAATGAATACAAATTTATATAATAATAATAATAATAATAATAAAAAAAACATTTTATTAACTTTTTAACTAGCCAGTTTGAAAGGAATTTCCTATACCTATAATCTACTGGCAGGATCAACAGGTAACAAAACCTTTACTCAGAGAAAAAGAAAATCTGCTGTGTTCTTTGAAGTGACAGACTGCATCACATATGATTTTTTATTTTTATTTTACCCATTGTTGCACTTTAATTGCATTCTTACATATATGTAGCACCCTCTACTTAGGTAGGAGCTAGAGCTAGATTTTGGTTGGGTGAGGTATAATTTAGCCAGGCCTGGTTGTTTTGGATTCTGGGCTGGGAGTGTCTCAGGGTAGGACTGGGTGATTTACAAATGATATCACCAGGGCCTCCCACTTCTTTCCAGAGAAGCTTCTGGAGCATTCTGGAAAGAGAGGTGGGAGGGTGGGTGTAGCCATCTGGGGTATTCTGGGAAGCCCTGACCAATCCCTAATCTGGATTGGCAGGGGGCAGGCCTCCTCAAATACCCAGGGTCAGCCCAATCAAGGGAGGAGTTTGGGTAGAAGTTTGGAGAGATGAGATAGCATGGAGGCTGTCGTGGCCCCGGTTAGCCCTCAGTCTGGGGGGGGGGTGGCCTTGGCCCTGGAGAGCTTGGGTGCAGCCAGGAGGAGTGAGATCTTGGTGGCAGGCACAAGAGAGAGTGGAAAGGACAGCTGGAGGGAACGCTATTGGAGAGATCTCTCAGAAGAACTACAAGTCGCAGGTGTCAGTGAGTGACACATACCCTGGGAAGTTGGAGGAGAAGCATGCCGGAGCGGATTGGAATGAGAGACAGTCTGGGAAGGATGCAGAGGCCAGCATGGGGCTGTGGTGTCACTGTGGCAATGGAGAAGGCTGTCGCAGCCGTAAGGGCTGACAGGGCCTAGAAGAGGATGGGCTGGGAGCAGTAGTACATCAGGCCGGCTAGCACAGTAGTACTTTTTCTACACTTCGGGACCATCTGTCCCTGCCTGTAATGGGTGGTCCGGAGGTCCTTTTTCAACTACAGCAGGCCTCACCATGTGCTAGCTAGGCAAACGAGGATATGGAGGCCTGGTAAATATCCTTCCAGGTCTCACTAGTGAGAGCCAGTAATGCACAGGAGAGAGAAACAGGAGTCTGAGAAGCAAGAGATGTGCTGGAGGAAGAGAAAGGAGTGTATATACCAGAAGTTGTATATAGAAGGTCCCAACTAAATGGAATTGATTCAATGGGCATCCCAAAACTTTCCAATCCCTATCCAAGTTACTCCCCTAATAAATAAAACAAAACAAAATTAACGACCTGTTTAGTGACTCTGGATGCGGTATGGATGTGATTGAGGGGAGTGTGAACAGGTGGACCACAACACTCAGCCACCCCTAAGGGGGCCATTGGCTTCATATAATTAGCTTGAATGATTGAATCTCTCCTAAAGTGGATCTAAAGTTAAAAAAATGCAGGATTTCTTTTTGCAGAAGAAACTTGCACTTATTACACATTATCTTTATCTGCCTGTTCGCAATCCCCAGTAGAATGTACACTAAGGTGTGCATGCGCAGCTCAGTTTACATTCCAACACAGTGTCTGTGTGTCAGGATGACTGCACTCCTGTCCATGTGTGAGAGTGACCCCACCCCGCACAGGCTAATCAAGATGGCACCCAGAAGAAGCTGTGTGGAAAATGCCAGCAAGGGTCCTCGCGGGCATCAGAGTGTTGAACTAAGGTAAGTATTTTTGCCTTTGGCTCCACTTTAATATCAGCCTGCTGTCATCCCCTGTACAGTATTGCCTAGGGTGCGTGCCACAGGGCAGGACTAGGAGCTAATCAGGATGCAAACAGCAGAAGAGAGCAGAGTGAACAGAATTGGTGACTTAGTGTATTGCTGTGCAACAGATGGGGGTACCAAGGGTTACTGGGGCAAGGCAGGCTTCCGTCGCACGTCCTTGGAAATCGGAGCAAGTAAACCCATGATCTACTTTTTACCTCTGTAATGACCTGAGCGGTGTTTCTATATTCTGTCTTTTTATGCATCTACAGTATGTTCCCTTTCTTTATTTGAAAATAATAAAATCACAATGAAACAAGAAAAGTGATGGAGGAGAAATACAAAGCTCTTGACAGATACGACAGTCCACGTGTGTATACTTCATCTGTATACAAGGCTCTAATTGGCTTCAAAAAAGGGTGGGCTCAGGGCGCAGAACACTGCACCCTGAGCCCACACAGTTGCATGACAATAGCAAATTAATATTCGCTATTGTCTTCCTGATTCTCCTCCCGGCCAATGAGGAAGCGGGTCCTGAGACCCGATTGGCCAGGGAGGAGTCACTTCCTATTCGACCGGGAGGAAAAGCAATGGCCCGATGTCACGGCAAGCTGCAGCAGGTGGAGGGGCAACTTCTAGGAGCCCTACCCCGGATCACTAACACCACCTCCTAAGGTAAGGACATGGATGGCCTCCGCACGCGCGGGGGGCTAGTGCGAGCGAAGGGGTCAGGGGCAGCTTCCAGGAGCCCGCACCACCTCTGATTCCCGTCCGTTTCTCGCCAGGGAGGATTGCAGCTGGATATGGATGGCATCCGACCCATCAGGGCTGGGGGGGTCATGTGCTATTGTGAGTGAGGGGGCCAGAGGCAGCTTCCAGGAGCCCACACAACTTCTGGTTCCTGTCTGTCTCTCGTGTGCGTGGGGGGGGGGGTGGCAGCTGGTGTGATGGGAGAGCAGGTTTGTTTGCCGCCCCCCCCCAAATATTGAGGCCGCCACTGTACTTTATCAATAAGAAAAAGAACCCAAGATCAAGACAGCTCGGGCCAAACAGAGACCAACTGCACTGAGCCCACATGCTTGTAACCAACCAAAATCAAAACAAGTTTTCCAAATATAAACCGTATTACATGAATTTATGCAAATTTATACTAATTTATTTATGAAAATTATCAAAATCACAAAAATGGAGAATTAGAAAACAAATACCTGTCACCAACCATGATTGGAAAACTTACAAAAATACAAAAAAGACAAAAGGACATACAAAGTTTGTCTATTTGCTATAAAATAAAAAGTTTTAAAAAACAGAAAACAACTTTTACTTTGATTTATCTTGCCTATGGGGGCACGTCAAGAACTGTGCAGCAACCGGTTTAGAAGGAGCTGCATGTGAAAAACGCAGTCTATATCTTGTGCTCCTCAATTGAGATACAGATGTTGGCCGGACTTTAAACCTTGGCCAATCAACCCTGAAGGATGTTCCCTCCTCATCCCTAAAAATAGGTACACCTTCAGAAGTGACTAAGGTTAAATGGACCGTGAATGACTGTCTTTTTATCATGGTCAGTGAAAGGTATTGGTTTTATGATTCTGCATTTTTGTGATTTTGATCATTTTTCATGTACTTTTAATGTTTATATTTGGGAAACTTGTTTTGATTTTGGTTGGTTACAAAGTGGGCTCAGTGCAGTTGGTCCGTTTTGGCCTGAGTTAGACTTGGGTTATTTTTCTTATTTTATTTAGCATACAGTATCTCATAAAAGTGAATACACCCCTCACATTTCTGTAAATATTTTATTTTATCTTTTCATGTGACAACACTGAAGAAATGACACTTTGCTACAATGTAAAGTAGTGAGTGTACAGCTTGTATAACAGTGTAAATTTGCTGTCCCCTCAAAATAACTCAACACACAGTCATTAATGTCTAAACCACTGTCAACATAAGTAAGTGCACCCCTAAGTGAAAATGTCCAAATTGGGCCAAAAGTGTCAATATTTTGTGTGGCCACCATTATTTTCCAGCACTGCATTGACCCTCTTGGGCATGGAGTTCACCAGAGCTTCACAGGTTGCCACTGGAGTCCTCTTCCCCTCCTCCATGACGACATCACAGAGCTGGTGAAAGTTAGAGACCTTGCGCTCCTCCACCTTCCGTTTGAGGATGCCCCACAGATGCTCAATAGGGTTTAGGTCTGGAGACATGCTTGACCAGTCCATCCCCTTTACCCTCAGCTTCTTTAGCAAGGCAGTGGTCGTCTTGGAGGTGTGTTTGGGATCGTTAACATGTTGTAATACTGCGCTGCGGCCCAGTCTGACTTTTGTGAGATACTGTATTTATATATATATATATAGTTGTGCTCATAAGTTTACATACCCTGGCAAAATTTATGATTTCTTGGCCATTTTTCAGAGAATATGAATGATAACACAAAAACTTTTCTTTCACTCATGGTTAGTGTTTGGCTGAAGCCATTTATTATCAATCAACTGCGTTTACTCTTTATAAATCATAATGACAACAGAAACTACCCAAATGACCCTGATCAAAAGTTTACATACCCCAGTTCTTAATACCCTGTATTGCCCCCTTTAACATCAATGACAGCTTGAAGTCTTTTTGTGGTATTTGTGCATGAACTGCACGTTTGCCACTGGAGTCCTCTTCCCCTCCTCCATGACGACATCACAGAGTTGGTGGATGTTAGAGACCTTGCGCTCCTCCACCTTCCGTTTGAGGATGCCCCACAGATGCTCAATAGGGTTTAGGTCTGGAGACATAAACGGTCCCATACATTTGAATACTCGTGTTGATATATA
>BLSH010320690.1:844924-874329 GCA_018402905.1 Glandirana rugosa | reverse complement strand
GGTACTGCGATATTTCAGCGGACATGACGGAACATTTTGACACTTTTTTGGGACCATTGGCATTTATACAGCGATCAGTGCTATAAAAATGCACTGATTACTGTGTAAATGCCATTGGCAGTGAAGGGGTTAACCGGGAGGGGGCGCTCTAAGGGTTAACTGTGTTCCCTGGGCGTGTTCTAACTGTGGGGGGACTGCCCTAGCTGGGGAAGGGAAGCGATCACACCTTCCGTGTAGAGGAAGGCTGTGATCACAGCCCTTCCCCCTCACACAGAACGGAGGTCCGTGTTTACTTACACGGACCTCTGTTCTTTCACTCCGGGGGGGGGGGCATCGCGGGTGGCCGGCGGCAATCGAAGCCGCCGCACCCGCTCCCTGGCCCTCCCCGGACACAGTGAGCATGCGGGCGCCCCTCCGGCGGCGCGCGTGCGCTCACTGTGCACGATCTGTAGATGACGGCGATTTGCCTTAAAGAGCCACTTTGCCGCTGTCAAATGCCGATCGGCGGTCGGCAAGTGGTTAAGTTGTTCTATGCTGCAGAAATTGTCATATATGGAGCCAATTTTCATTATTTTGTGAAATATGTATTTGTTTCTAGTTCATATGTAAAATTTTATAGTAGAGGCAATGTGCCCAATATATATGTATAAAGAGATGTATGGATTGTTTACGGTACTACCTTGATGAAAATTATCTCAATAAAAAACACATGTTTTTAAAACCCATGCGTCTCATTTAAAGTCCCAAATAAACCCCCCATTTTCTATATCACCCAACCCGGGATGGAGGCATAAGGCCAATATGACCATTGCCTCATTTAAAGTCCCATTTTTGACCCTTTCAACCCCTCCATTGTTTCATCATCCGGAGTCAGAGCTCTGTTACACCGCGGCCCCAGTTTGTACCTGGAACTTGTTCTACACAGCTCCCCACCAGGACCGCACCACCAGTCTGCCCCAGACTACAGACTGCAGCTTGATACACCTAGGATGTAGGAGCACAAGCTCCCCATCCTCACCACAGGTGTACTGAAATGAATTAAGGACCATTCCTACTGGTAATGAAAGACTATTCCCCTTTGGTCATACCATCCACCTGGTGCAATATAGGATAACTTGCACATCAGATTGTTTCCATCCAAAGCTCTGAGGAAGAGGGACACCCTTGAAACGCGTCAGTCTACCACCACACCTGTCAGCCCCAAGGGATGCGGGTAGTGCCATATGGACATTTTAAAAAGAAAACCATGATATAATTTTAATAATTTTACTAAATGTGAGTACATGAATCACTTCTGTTATTCAATAAACCTTTTACCCAGGATAATGCACTAGGCCCTGCGCCTTCTGTTTTTGTTTTCTCCATGTTATAACACTTGTCTTTGTACTCCTCACCTGGTTGCCGCCACACACGCTTGACTCCATCTGAACCAAATAAGTTTATCTTGGTCTCATCAGACCACAGGACATGGTTCCAGTAATCCATGTTATTAGTCTGCTTGTCTTCAACAAACTGTTTGCAGGCTTTCTTGTCCATCATTTTTAGAAAAGGCTTCCTTCTGGTACAACAGCCATGCAGACCAATTAGATGCAGTGTGCGGCGTATGGTCTGAGCACTGACAGGCTGACCCCCCACCCCTTCAACCTCTGCAGCAATGCTGGCAGCACTCATATGTCTATTTCCCAAAGACAACCTCTGGATATGACGCTGAGCACGTGCACTGAACTTCTTTGCTCGACCATGGCAAGGCCTGTTCTGAGTGGAGCCTGTCCTGTTAAACCGCTGTATGGTCTTGGCCACCGTGCTGCAGCTCAGTGTCAGTGTCTTGGCAATCTTCTTAGAGCCTAGGCCATTTTATGTAGAGCAACAATTCTTTTTTTCAGATCCTCAGAGAGTTCTTTGCCATGTTGAACTTCCAGTTACCAGCATAAGAGAGTGAGAGCGATAACACCAAATTTAACACACCTGCTCCCCATTCAAACCTGAGACCTTGTAACACTAATGAGTCACATGAGATCACGGAGGGAAAATGGCTAATTGGGCCCAGTTTGGACATTTTCACTAAGGGGTGTACTCACTTTTGTTGTCAGCCATAGACATTAATGGCTGTGTGTTGAGTTAATTTGAGGGGACAGCAAAATTACACTGTTATACAAGCTGTACACTCACTACTTTACATTGTAGCAAAGTGTCATTTCTTCAGTGTTGTCACATGAAAAGATATAATAAAACATTTTAAAAATGTGAGGGATGTACTCAGTTTTGTGAGATACTGTATATGACCACTGGAGCCACACCTAATTGTTAGGATGAGTAGGCATTCAACCAGTATATTGATGCCCTGCTTTTTAGAAGCAGTATCATTTATAAATGGCACTGTACTGGAGCTTCAGTCTAAATTGAATTATCTAGGGGTGATATTTGATGAAAGTTTAACCTTTGATCCACATGTACAAAATGTTGACAGAACATGTTTTTTCCATGTGTGAAAAATTGCTCAGCTGCCTCCTATGCAGTGGCGGCTGGTTAAATTTTAGGATGTTGGGGGGGCGCCAGACCCTGCCCTTCCTTTTTGACCCCTCCCACTTCTCATAAGCTCCACCCCTTATATATTCCTCCCATTGTATCAGGAATATACAGCCCACCATCACCAGATAGGATATACAACATCGCCAGATAGGGTATACAGCATCGCCAGATAGAGTATACAGCATCGCCAGATAGAGTATACAGCATCGCCAGATAGGGTATACAGCATCAGCAGATAGGGTATACAACATCAGCAGATAGGGGTATACAGCATCACTGGATAGGGGTATATACAGCATCTCCAGATAGGGTTATATGCAGCATCACCAGATAGGGGTATATACAGCATCACCAGAGGGCTATGCATGAATCTATCCATTTAGCATAGGGGGTGGCGAGGATAGAGGGGGCGGCGCCGTGCGCCCTTAAAGGATGGGCTCCTGCTGGTCCTATGCTATCATACACTGTAGCTGAAAAGCTGATCCGTACATTTGTGTCCTCCTGTCTTGACTACTGCAATGCTGGTGTACCTAAATCCACTTTTAATCAACTACAATATGTATAAAATTCTGCAGCCAGAATTTTGACTAGGTCTGGTACAAACAGGGCTTTTTTTCAGTGGGGACGTGGGGGAACGCAGTTCCGACACCTCTGGCGCTGAATGTATGTAATAGCATTGGGTACTGAGGTATGCTGGCAGAAATCTATTTTTGTGTAGGCGTCTATTGTTGCTGGGGGGGGGGGCTGTTGAGGGAGAGGTCTATTGTTGCTTCAACATGCTTTTCTTCTCAAATGAGTCTTGCGTGGTGAGCGTGCATACAGGCAGGGCCGCTGATAAGGCAGTACTACTGGCCCTGCTGTATCGGACCCGGGCCCTATCAGCTTGGCATGAGCTTTATAGTTCAGTTCTGTCAGTTAAAAAAATATTGATTACTAAACTACACCCCCTTCTTACTTGCTTAGGCAGGTGTATAATTACATTTTCCTGTGCCCCTACAGGTTGACAGAGGGGCCCAGGAGTGAGAGCAGAGAAGGGACTTTTTCTTCGTTTTCAGGCAGAGGTATACAATTCACCACCGTAAGTTGCTCTGCTCAGTTGTAGGATGCCCACTGCCTCTACTGGTGGAGTGATCTCAGTAAAAAAGCTCCGCTCTGCTCCCTCAGCCAGGTGCCAAGACTGATGTGAGGAGGCTGACGGGGAGAAGCAAGTTTAATCCCAGCGGGGGGGCAGGTGTCCTGGCTGCACTGTGAGTGACACAAATATAGAGTCCACAGAATCCTTACTATGGATATGATAATCAGAATTATGGCAATTACACAACACAGCAGGTGCTGTATGGCTCTGTCACAGTGTCCATGACTGTCTGTTGGGTGTTGACTTTTCTAACTCATGGCTGTACTGTGTGTGTGGTACAGACTGTAACACAGTAGAGCCATAACAAAGTCAGCACCCAACTGCTATGTGACACTGGGACAGACAGAGCCATACAGCACCTGCTGTGCTGTGTGATTGCCATAATTCTTATTATCATATGAACAGTGCAATGCTACTTTACACTTGTGTTTTGGGGGTGAGGGCAGAAAAAACATGCTTCTGAGCTGTGTTTTTTACCCCCACAACCCCTGTATGCCCAAGAAACCCATATGTGCAATAACAAAAAGCTGTGTTTTAACACCCACACACCGCACATATGCATCGCTTGGTGTGCAATGCATTTTATTTCTAGGTGGGGCCAGGGATAGCGTAGAGGGTGAAGTTGATCGGGGGCCTCTTCAGGTAGGCTGTATGGGGCCCCACAATTTCTAACAGTGGCCCTGCATACAGGTCATGGCGGTTGAGTGCATTACTTATTGTTTTCTTTGAAACAATTGTACCTGCTAATTCCAGGTCTTTCTGAAGCTCTCCACAAGTGGTCCTTGGCTCTTGGACAACTCTTCTAATAATTCTCTTCATTCCTCTGTCAGAAATCTTGTGAGGAGCACCTGGTCGTGGCCGGTGTATGGCGAAATGATGTTCTTTCCACTTCCGGATTATGGCCCCAACAGTGCTCACTGGAACATTCAGAAGTTTAGAAATCCTTCTGTAACCAATGCCATCAGTATGTTTTACAGCAAGAAGGTTGTGAAGGTCTTGAGAGAGCTCTTTGCTTTTACCCATCATGAGATGTTTCTTGTGTGACATCTTGGTAATAAGACACCTTTTTTTATAGGCCATCCGTTGAGACTGAACCAGCTGATATTAATTTGCACTGACAAGGGGCAGGATTGCTTTCTAATTACTGATAGATTTCAGCTGATGTCTTAGCTTTCCATGCCTTTTTGCACTTCCTTTTCTTCTTGTTATGTGTTTAATGCTTTTTCTCATTTTATTACACATAACTTAATTTCTGAATTTGTTTGTTTTGGTTTCTATGTATGTATGGATTGCTTGGGTTGTTGCTGACATGTAGTGAAAATTTCATGTCAATAGCACCTTTAGAAATATATTTACCTAGAAAAATTGGTGACGTGTTCAATACTTATTTAACCCACCGTATGTGTAGGGAACGTATGCCATTAATATATGTGAAAATTATGAAATATGGACCACAGTATATATTTACAAGGTTGTCTCCTGTCTTCTGCTGGTGAAATAGTATACTGTATATATTGTATATTGTATACAGAATTAAACACGAACAGCCTAATCACTGGTAAGAAAATGTAAATGTCTTGAAGAAGCAAAGAAGCAAAGTCCAGCTAATTCTCTCTGCTTAAAAAGGGACTTATTTCATTCTATTCAGCCTGCTGCTTAGTGCTGCTGACAGTCTGCTATACAGTTCTATAGAGAAGTTGTCCTCGCTTGGGAATAGTTAACTTGGAGTATCCTACTAATTCCCTTCTCCTATCCAAGTTCCAAAATAAAACAAAAACACATCCTCTGGACTGGTCATTGAAGATAACAAGCAGAATAGTGTGTGTATCTGGCTGTGCGGAGATACCATGTAACTGGCTGCAGGATAATCAGAGGAAGACCCAGGCACAGTAATTAAGCGGCTCCTGCGGGGATAGCGTTACATTTTCTTACCAGTGATTAGGCTGTGTTTAATTCTGTATACAATATACAATATACACAGTATACTATTTCACCAAGTTTATGATGTGTGTTTCATTGCTGACCTACCCACGGTGAGAAGTGTGTATTGACTACTAATATTGATTTCATTTATTAATGTTGGTATTATCCTTATTAATTATAGTATTATCACCAGCAGTGTATTTAGGTTTTGTGCTGCCCTAGGCCTGACTAAACTAGTGTACCCCCCCTAATTTTAACATGAGCCACCCACCCCCCTAATTTAAATATGAGCCACCCCTTCCTGTTTCCTGACCCACCTTGAAATTTTCCAGTGGGGACACTAGTGGGGACACTAGTTTTGAGGGCTTTGGAGGGGGGAGGGGGGCATTGGATTCCCCTTATTTGCAGAGATTTCCTCACACTTGCTGTTTGGCTATGGGGCAGAACAACAACTCATTAGTTGGGGTCCGCTGCCTGGGTCCCCTACATATGTATGGGTTGTCCACCCCTGCTGGGGGCCCTGCCAAGCCGCTTTATGGGGGTGCTAGACCGATTGGCCTCCCGGGCCAGTCCGCCTTATAGGACTGGCGCTACACTAAGTGTAGCGCAAGCCGGCGGGGACTCTTTTTGTGCTGCCCCCCTGCAAAGTGCCGCCCTAGGCCTGGGCCTTGTAGGCCTAGGCCAAGATACAGCGTTGATTATCACCCCAATTTTCTTCCACTGGGGGAATCTGTATATGTAAGGGGGTGGGGACGTGTATTAAGGGGATGGAAATCTGTGCTGGGGGAATCTTTACTAAGTAGTAGGGCAGATCTGTACTGGGGAAATATACTGGTGGGAGCTGTACTGGGAGGGGGGGGGTCTGTACTGGTTCTGCACTCCTGACTCCTGCACTCTGTGTGTCCTGCCCTCCTGGCCACTGCACTCTAATTGTACAACAAGAGCTGGTTGCTCAGTAATCAGTGACTTTGTTAATGAATCTGAAGAATATTATTTGGGTACAAGGACTATTGCAAATGTTACCATGTACACCAGAGGTGCTCAGCCTGTGGCCCACAAAGCCCTCTGATGTGGCCGGTGACCTCCTGCTTTGGGATGGTGGGTGGGCAAGCCCAGATCGTGGGTTGCCAACCTGCCATCCCAGAGCTTTAGAGTGGATGGAGCCGGCACAAGAGGAAGCAGCGGCTGTGGAGGGAGCAGGAGTTACATAAGCTGATGCTTCCTCTATATCCTGTCCCAGGCGAAGTGCATTTGGTATCACTTTGTCTGGGACAGGAACCTTTGTAACAGCCAGCAATGCCTGCAGAAACTGAAAGATAAAAGGTCAGTTTATTAAACACCACAGTTTATCAATGGGCATAATATGTATTAAACATCAGAGTTTTGCAATGGGTATATAAGAGCACTTTTAAAAAATGGGTTATTAGGCTGTTTTTATCTTGATCCGCAGGTGCAGCACAGTGCACCTGCAGCTTTCATGCGGGTTAGCTGCACTGAACCATAAACTTCTATTATATCCTTATGGTGAGGGTGGACTTCTATTATATCCTGCAGGTGTACCACACCTGCAAGATATAATAGAAGTCTATGGCAAAGTACAGCTAACCCGCAGGAAAGCCGCAGGTGTGAAAGCAGCCTTGTAGGAGGCTCAGGACAGTAAGAGCTTATTTACATTTGCAGGTTGGGGGGAAGGTAAAACCCCATAGTTGAGAAGTGTTTTTACCACACGCCCCCAACCACTGGTGTAGCATCAGGGGTAGCAATGGCAGCCCTGCCCCATGGTCCAGGGGGCCTGTACAACCTCCCTGTCACATGCTGTTTTACACTTGGTAGGAGGGGCAGTGGGGGTGGCATATATGGGACCGATCATCTACATTTTCCTGTTTCAACCACTGACAGTCGGCTTCTCCTCCTCTCCCTCCCGTCAGAATTCAGCAGCTGCAGGAGGAAAATATGAATTATGCTATTCAAAGCAAAAAAAAATTCTGAACCATTTCATTTCATTTTGGCCCACAACCGGTTACCAAATCACTTAAAGTAGAAGTCCTGCCTAACACTAAAATCGCTACATCTATAGACATCCATGATCTAACACGAACCTATCTAGCACCGCAAAGAAGAAATCAGTATACATATCTTTTCTGAAGCCGCTCTGGTCCGGTCCCCTGCTGAGCTGTCAGCTGCGACTTTCCAGTGGAGGCTGGGGCAGGAGAGGAGGCAGCCGACAACGGAAGCCCCATAGTAACTCTATGGGTGACATTACTTCCCATTCATTTCACAGCCATGGTTGGCTGTCTCCTTTGCAGAGCTTCCGCCACTGGAGAGTGGACCGTAGAGGCTTCAAAAAACCTATGTATACTGATTTCTTCTTTACAGGGTTAGATAGGTTAGTGTTAGATCGTGGATGTCTATAGATGTAGCGATTTTAGTGTAAGGCTTGACTTCCACTGTAAGTGGCCTTTTGCTCTTCAAAAAGTTGAGCACCCCTGATGTAAACTGTAAGTAGGCTTAAGATGTAAGCCCCTCCCAGTGTTAATGCAATTTTGCTACACCCATAATTCACTGCGGCTACCTATTTTCCACTGACTGCCATATCTCTGCAGTCTAAAAGACATAAAACATCCAAAATGTTTCTGGTAGCCAGAGGCCTATGTTCTTCACCTAAACTTGAGGTCAAATGACCTAAAGCCTGCTTATATGCAGCTTTTTTTTTAAATCATTAAAAGAAAGAGCAAGACGGGTATTCAAAATAGTAATGTGATGTGGTAATTATCGCGCGTCCTTTTGGTTTATGTGAAGTGTGATTTTTTTTTTTATGATAATTACACTTTAATCTGTTACAGAGAATGTGATAGGGGCTAGGGGGTATCAAGAACTGGCTTTCCCCTTCCCCCAAACTCTTTATACGTATTGTCCCCACTTTTATGTATAGAGTCCCCAATGCAATGGTTTGGAACCACCAGTTCTTTTCAGCTTAAGCTGTATGCTGGTAAAGAGTCAATTGACATACTGCCAAACATATGTGTTTTTGGGAGGCGGTTTATAAATAGACAATTACAGCTACACATATATATGAAAATTGCAAGTAATAGCCAAAATGTCTTTCCCCTGGTACCCCAGCCCTGACTCTGACTATCTGTGACCCTGCAATGCTCCTCCTCTTGGCTCCCTAACGTCAATTAAACACATTATTGGAATTCCATTCTGTGTGCGACCTCCTTCAGCACATCCCTCCCTACTAATCATTGCCTAAACTCTTTTCTTACATAAAAGCCTGAGAAACAAGGTCACTTCATCTGTATGCGTGCAGAAAGCCAAGATAAAAAAAAATACATTGCTAAATCTAAACACATGCGGAGCAGCATTAATATATAATGTTACGCTGCATCCACCAGTTTATCCATCCTTTTATGTAGCTGTGCATAAAGTATCCTTGATTGTAATGCATCGCTATGTACCTATAGAGTGCATTCCAACACAGAGTTTTTTGTTAAGGTAAAAAGTTGTGTACAATGCTGTAGCCCATGCCAACTGATTCAAATTCTTCTTTCACTGCTTCACTGTTCAGCTTATAAAGTTATGGCAGTCTGATCAAGCAAATACAGTACCCTGTGCGGTAAGGGCAAGTCTGCCAGACAGAGACTGTCTGGTGGAAAACAATGCGTGGAGTTTGCATGTTCTTGTGGGTTCCCTCTGGGTACTGGTTTCTGTTATCTAAAGATATGCTGTTAGGGTAATTGGTTCCTGTCTAAATTGGTTCTAGTATGTACAGGGATTTTTTTCAGCGGGAACGCGGGGAACACAGTTCCGGCACCACAAGCACCGAAAGTATGTAATGGCAATGGGTACTGGTGTATGATGGCAGGATTTGATTCTTGTGTGGGGGTCTATTGTTGCTGGGGGGGGGGGATTGTTGAGGGAGAAGTCTATTGTTGCTGGCTGCAGGAGGGTCTATGGATGCTGGCTGCTGGGAGATCTGTTGTTGTTGCATGGGTGGATCTATTATTCCTGGGCTGGATCTATTGTCGCTGGGGTGATATTTTGTAATGGGCGGTTCATTGTTGCTGGGGGGGTTTATTGTTGCTGGGGCATCTATTGTTGCTGGGAGGATCTATTGTTACTAGGGTCTATTGTTGTTGGGGGGAATTTATTTTTACTGTTGGATCTATTTTTGCTGGGGGGCCTATTGTTGCTGGGGGTATCTATTATTGCTTGGGGTTCTACTGTTACTCAGTGGGATTGATTTTGCTGTTGAATCTATTGTTGTCAGGGGTATCTATTTTTGCTGGTGTAATCTATTGTTGCTGGGGGATTTATTATTGCTGGGGGAATCTATTGTGCTGGGGTGGGGCCTATTGTTACTGGCTGCAGAGGATCTATTTTACTGCTTTTCTTGTTATCATTAACAAATAGCATACAAATTACTTAGCCCCACAAACTAATACTTGGCTCCGTAGTCTCTAAAAGGGCCGGGACTGGAAGGTGGGTATGGGTGGAGCTAAGGGACGTGCTCGGGGGGTGGGTAGGGGGCAGAGACAAGGAGTGACTCAGAAGGGGGGAGTTTCTGCATGTAGTTCCTGAGTATGTGCATGTATGAATGTGAGTTAAGCTGGCCATACATGGGTAAGTTTTTTTCATTCAGCCAGTGGGTTGAACAAAAAAAAAAAACAGAGCCAATTCCCCCATCCACACATTCAATGTGGAAGGGAGAATCTTAAGCCTGGTGCACACGTTAAGTTTATTTATAGTTCAACCCAGAATAAAAAAAAAACTGAGAGGTTGCCATATTAACTATACTATTTTAGTACAGTGAATCTCCCCCACTGTGCTATTGTGTTCTGACAGGGGGACTGCCTCCATGCCAGAAGACATCGGTCATCGCTCGCAGCCATTGGCTGCAAACGCTGATCAAATGCCGATCAGCTGCTAGTTTTCCACCATTCACGTTTGACAGAAGCTGGTCCTGAGATCGGCATCTGTTGGACAAGCAGCTGTACACACGGGCCTAAAGTCACACGGTTTCTACTGGAACGGCAGAATTTGGACGATATTCAGCTCATGTGTACAGGGCTTTACCTGCTGTGTCATTGTATTCTGTCAGTGGTGATACTCCATCACCATCAGAATACACAGATCAGTGCTGCAGCCTATTGGCTGCATTGCTGATTGAGTGAAAATATACCAACAGGGCTGTTGAACAGAAGTGGATTGGTAGAACGACTTCAACCACAGTGGCCACATGTATCAAAATTTGGCCAGTCCCTGCTGAATTGACCACATTTCGATCCATATATAGCCACCTTTAGGGACCTTAGATTGTGAGCTCCTTGAGGGAAGGGACTGATGTGAATGTACAATACATATTCATTGGAATGAATGAACGCATCACACATTTACATTAGGTGCATCAAGCATTTTTTCTGCTCAAAAGCTCCTATCCCGAACACAGCGGGGCAGCAGGGATCCTGTTTTCAGCTGCACTTCCTCTCCTGGCTCCGCGGCACAGGAAGGAAGTTCACCTTTTCCCCCTCCTTCTCGGTGATCTTCTGGGACACGTCACAGGTCCCAGAAGATAAACTGGCCATTCACAAAGAGCACAGCAGAGCAGCTCTACATGCGCAATGCGCGCCCGGCTGTGAAGCCAAAGCCGGGCGCCCACACTTGTGATGCCGGCGCCGCCGAGGGTAGGGGGAAAAGAGCGAAGCACTGGGCGGCCGCATTGCTGAAGCCTGGGACAGGTGAGTGTCTGATTATTAATAGTCAGCAGCTACACTTTTTGTGGAACTCTTGTGGTGGAACTCGGCTTTAAGGTTTTTCACCTTAATGCATTCTATGCATTAAGGTGAAAAACCTTCTGTGCTGATGCTCCCACCCAGACCCCCCCTTTTTCTTACCTGAGCCCGATCTGATGCAGCAATGTGCACAAGTGCAGTGGCTCCAGTCGCTGTCTCTCTCCTCATTAGACAGATTGATAGCAGTAGGAGCCATTGGTCCAATCAAATCCTGTGACACGGAAGCGTAGGGCGGAGTTCCACTGTCTGTGTCAATGGAGCCAGCACGGGTGCCTCCAGGGAAAGCCCCTTTCCCTGGGGACACCCGATAATGAGCAGGGGCTTGGAGCGTCGGCGGGAGACCCAAGAAGAAGAGGATCAGGGCTGCTTTGTGCAAAACTATTGCACAGAGCTGGTAAGTATAGGCATGTTTGTTATTTTTATAAAAAAAGACAACCTGAAGGTTTACAACCATTTTAATGATCATTTTACGTTAACATTAACATGATGTTGCCTATGCATGGTTATCCCTTTGTACAACCAGAACCCCTGTTGTCATTTGTAATTTAGTAAAAACACTTAGAACTATTATTGAAGGTAGCATGTGGTCTCTTTATATGCAGGACTACTTTTCAAATATACAGACTGCGAAATAAGTGAAAGTAGAGTTAGTACTCTAGTGAAGTTACTCTCACGCTACCCAGACCCCCCCCCCCTTTTCTTTTTTTTTTTCTTTTTTTGGGCAGCTTCCCACTTCCACTCTGCTCACCTAGACAAGCAGAACGGAAGTTCTTCCCCCTCTCCCTGCCCACAACCTCCTGGGACACGTCACATGTCCCAGGAGGCTGCAAGACCATTCAGAAAGTCTCACATGTGCGCTTTGGGGAGCCAGCTGTGATACACCAGGAAGACACAGCCAGCTTCGCACATCCAATATGGCGGTGCCGGGGACCCGAAGACCTGCAAAGAACTGGCCCAGGTGAGGACAGCGCTGGATCCCAGGGCTAGTAAATGTCTCTTTATTTAAATCCAGCAACTGTAGTGTTTGTAGCTGCTGATTTGTAATTTTTTCAAAAATGACCAAAGTTCCTCTTTAAAGTGGTTCTAAAGGCAAAATGTTTTTTACTTTAAATTTTCCTGCATTATGGTAAAAAACCTTCCAACAGCAGTCCCCCTCGAGTCCTGTATCGATCCAGCACTGTGCCGATCTGCAACTCTTTTCTCCTCTCTCCCTTCACTCACAAGTTTCACTGAGAGCAGCAGGAGCCATTGGCTCCTGCTGCTGTAATTCAAATCCTGTGAGGAGGGAGCAGGGGGTGGGATCAAAACACGCTGTGTGTGTTTATGGACTCACACACTCTAGTTCAGGAGTGTCCCTGCACAAGTTCCCCCACAGCAGCTGACTTGCTATGAGGGCACTTGGAGAAGAGGAGGAGCAGAGATCACTGGCAGGGGACCCCAGAAGAAGCAGAGGAAGTAATACCATTGCACAGAGCAGGTAAGTATAACATGTTTATTATTTTAAGAAACAAACTGCCTTTACAATCACTTTAATGTTTCCTGAATTGCAACGTATAAAGATTCTTTTGACCCCTCTCATTATCCTATGAACACACTTTACCCCTAGACTTCTCATGTTGATTGTAATCACAAATGTACATAGGTGGCAAAAAGAGGGAAGCCCAAAAAAAAAGATACCACAATTGGTAACATTTAAAAGATAAGTGTAGCGCCCTCCTAGTTTGGGTACTAGTGAGTGTATATAGTTTTTGGCTCTATCTGCTTAACAGAAGAGCTGACAGGTAAATTTACATGCTGTCTGCTTATCAGGGAGCCTGATTTGAGTAAGGTCTGCTCTGTGTGCTCTGGTGCTGTTTCATATGGTCTGGAGATCGTTTTACCCTGTTCAGTAGTATGGGTCCCTATTGGACAGAGGAGAAAACCTCAGCCAGTGACAGCAGGTGTATTTGGAGGTGGTTCTGACCAGCTAGCAGGGGAGTGGTGACCCACTGCATCTTGGGTGAACACCTTCATATAAAAAGGAGCACATGGGCTCAAGGTTAGAAGTCCCAGCCCACCCAAGCTTGAGAGGTGAGATGTATATTTAGCTCCTGGCTGCTAGGCCCGAAAGCCTATCCAGGAGGCTGCCGGCTGCTAGGCCTAGTCGAGGCCTATCCGGATGCTGAAGCTGCAAACCCATAGTTCCATAGAAGCTGATAGAGGGAAGATGTCTCTGGATTCGGTCTGATACTGCAGTGGCAAAATGTCGCATGGAGGTTGGCAGAACAGGCTACCGACTGTCCCAGGACATGGTGTGAGTACAGATCTGTGAGAGAATCCCTGAGACTGTGTGCTAGAATTTCCCCTGCTCTCATATCAGCTTGATTGGGTGTGCCAGCTAGAAAGAAGACACTGGAGAGTGTCTTGAAGTCCAGCTTCTGTCCTTACTGCTTAACAAGGGACCTGTTCTGCTAAAGTCAGCCTGCCATAAAGTGCATTGGTAGTCTGCTACACTGAGTTAAAAAGGAGACACTGGCTAGTGTCTTGAAGAAACAAAGTCCGGCATGTCCTTTGTTGCTTAAAGATGGTCTTGTTTCACTGGAATCAGTCTGCTGCGTGAAGCCACTGACTGCCTGCTGTACAGAACCTAGGGAGAAT
Source organism: Glandirana rugosa (assembly GCA_018402905.1). NCBI lineage: Eukaryota > Metazoa > Chordata > Amphibia > Anura > Ranidae > Glandirana > Glandirana rugosa. The sequence continues at coordinate 860,313 of BLSH010320690.1, read as the reverse complement.
TTTGTCCTCAGTTACATTTAGGTACTTGGAGTATCCTATCTCTACCCTTCTCCTATCCATGTTCAACAAATAAAGCATTGAAAATTCATCCCCTAGACTGGTCATTGGAAACAAGCAGGATTGTGTGTGCACCTGGCTGTGTGGAAATACCATAGTGACTGGCTGCAAGAATATTCAGTGGGAGGCTCGGGAAAATATACATTTCATTAGCAGCTCCTTCGGGGCTACCGCTACATAAGTATGGCCAAAGCTTATTTTTGCCATACTTCTCCTATGGATCCCAGGAGTTCTGTACTTCTGTGACCCATTTTAAGCCAGCAGCAGGCTAAAGCTGTCATTTAGCCAGTCCAGTCTCTGGAAAGAAAAAGATACATATTTGGGGGGAACACCCTACCAAACGGATAGTGTTGCTTGTACGACCAACAGACAAAAAAATGCATATTACAGCGCACACATGATACTTACTCCTGCCAGGCTGTTTAAAAGCATCTAAATGTATACAGCAAAAAATGCAAAAATACGGGGGTTTGGTCACACTGAATGGCCATGAAGTGCTTAAACCCACTGACTGCTGCAAAGTACCCTATTTTAACAGTGGGTTCCTACACACTTTACTCCTGTGACCTGTTTTCAGCCAACAGCAGGCTAAAGCTGTCATTTAGCCAGTCCAGTCTCTGGAAAGATCCCAACGTTAAAGTTGAGATGCACCCAAAAGCCAGTACTGGCAGCCACAGAGAGCCTGAGCAAGCCACTCCTGCCCCTTGACAGCCTTGTGCTCCAGTGAGCGCTGGAGGGGCAGGGCAGAGAGTCGGTGAATGACAGTCACTAAATTTCTGCTCACTGAAGGCTGAAAACCAAGCAATCAGTGGTCTTTGATCACTCAGTTCTCAGCCTTAGAAGCAGCAGGGGACAGATGCAACATCCACCTACAGTCAGGTCCATAAATATTGGGACATCAACAGGAGGAGGCTGCTCTGTGCAAATCCACTGCATAGAGGAGGAAAGTATAACGTTTGTTATTTTAAAAAAAAATAAAACGAGGCTTTACAATCACTTTAACTCTACAGAGGAGGCAAAATAAGCAGAAGTTACAACAAGACAAATCAAAATTATTACAGTCAGGTCCATAAATATTAGGACATCAACACAAGTCTAATCTTTTTGGCTCTATACACCACCACAATGGATTTGAAATGAAACGAACAATATGTGCTTTAACTGCAGACTTTCAGCTTTAATTTGAGGGTATTTACATCCAAATCAGGTGAACAGTGTAGGAATTACAACAGTTTGTATATGTGCCTCCCACTTTTTAAGGGACCAAAAGTAATGGGACAATTGGCTGCTCAGCTGTTCCATGGCTAGGTGTGTGTTATTACCTCATTATTCCATTTACAAGGAACAGATAAAAGGTCCAGAGTTAATTTCAAGTGTGCTATTTGCATTTGGAATCTGTTGCTGTCAACTCACACTATGAGATCCAAAGAGCTGTCACTATCAGTGAAGCAAGCCATCATTAGGCTGAAAAAACAAAATAAACCCATCAGAGAGATAGCAAAAACATTAGGTGTGGCCAAATCAACTGTTTGGAACATCCTTAAAAAGAAAGAACGCACCGGTTCTCAGCAACACCAAAAGACCCGGAAGACCACGGAAAACAACTGTGGTGGATGACCAAAGAATTCTTTCCCTGGTGAAGAAAACACCCTTCACAACAGTTGGCCAGATCAAGAACACTCTCCAGGAGGTAGGTGTATGTGTGTCAAAGTCAACAATCAAGAGAAGACTTCCCCAGATTGAATACAGAGGGTACACCACAAGATGTAAACCATTGGTGAGCCTCAAAAACAGGAAGGGCAGATTAGAGTTTGCCAAACAATATCTAAAAAAGCCTTCACAGTTCTGGAACAACATCCTATGGACAGATGAGACCAAGATCAACTTGTACCAGAGTGATGGGAACAGAAGAGTATGGAGAAAGGAACTGCTCATGATCCAAAGCATACCACCTCATCAGTGAAGCATGGTGGTGGTAGTGTCATGGCGTGGGCATGTATGGCTGCCAATGGAACTGGTTCTCTTGTATTTATTGATGATGTGACTGCTGACAAAAGCAGCAGGATAAATTCTGAAGTGTTTCGGGCAATATTATCTGCTCATATTCAGCCAAATGCTTCAGAACTCATTGGATGGTGCTTCACAGTACAGATGGACAATGACCCGAAGCATACTGCGAAAGCAACCAAAGAGTTTTTTAAGGGAAAGAAGTGGAATGTTATGCAATGGCCAAGTCAATCACCTGACCTGAATCCGATTGAGCATGCATTTCACTTGCCGAAGACAAAACTGAAGGGAAAATGCCCCAAGAACAAGCAGGAACTGAAGACAGTTGCAGTAGAGGCCTGGCAGAGCATTACCAGGGATGAAACCCAGCGTCTGGTGATGTCTATGCGTTCCAGACTTCAGGCTGTAATTGACTGCAAAGGATTTTCAACCAAGTATTAAAAAGTGAAAGTTTGATTTATGATTGTTAATCTGTCCCATGACTTTTGGTCCCTTAAAAAGTGGGAGGCACATATACAAACTGTCGTAATTCCTACACCGTTCACCTGATTTGGATGTAAATACCCTCAAATTAAAGCTGAAAGTCTGCAGTTAAAGCACATCTTGTTAGTTTCACTTCACATCCATTGTGGTGGTGTATAGAGCCAAAAAGATTAGAATTGTGTCGATGTCCTAATATTTATGGACCTGACTGTAATAATTTTGATTTGTCTTGTTGTAACTTCTGCTTATTTTGCCTCCTCTGTAGAGTTAAAGTGATTGTAAAGCCTCGTTTTATTTTTTTTTTAAATAACAAACATGTTATACTTTCCTCCTCTATGCAGTGGATTTGCACAGAGCAGCCTCCTTCTCTCGGGTCCCTCTTCTGCTCTCCTGGCCCCTCCCTCTGGTGAGTGCCCCCTCAGCCAGCAGGTTTCTATGGGAGCACTTGAGCCGAGTCAGAGCTCCATGTATCGATTCAGACACAGAGCTCCGAGCCGCCCCCCGCCCCCACTTTTCCCTGATTGGCTGACTTTGATTGACAGCTGCGGGAGCCAATGGCGCTGCTGTGTCTCAGCCAATCAGGAGTAGTGTCTGGGACACTCGTGGAAATCGCTGCAGAGAGATTGGGCTCAGGTAAGTAATTAGGGGGTGCTGGGAAGGCTGCTACACACAGAAGGTTTTTTTTATCTTAATGCATAAAATGCATTGAGATAAAAAAAAACCTTCTGCCTTCACAACTCCTTTAATAAAAAAGCAGAATATTTATTTGCAAAATACTCTGCAAACTATACATTTAATGATTGTAAAAGAACTCACACATTTCTATTTGATGCATGACATTGAGAAAAAAATTACAGAATTTATTTTATTGGTCAAACCACAAGGCACTTTTATACAAGTATATGAAATCTAGTGTGCTTATCATGAGAGGGAGAGAGGGAGGGAAGGATGGAGATTTTGTCTTTACGGTGTAAGATTCAGTGAAATCCACCACAAATAATCTTCAAAGTTTTGCTCAGAACCTACAAAAAGAAAATAAAAATATTACATGGGCAAAAGGAAGGGGAAAGGTGAAACTCATGATGGAAAGAATTCATGATACGCTGAGAAAGGTTCGAGTGAAAATAATTCTTAACCACAAAACAAGGTTGCTGGCGGAAAGAATGGATCAATTTGGAGAAGGCTGGATTCTAATTGGTCATTCTTAACCACATAGAATACTATGGAACATGTTTAGTGCTATTCCTATTTTGGAAACCATTCAGATGTCAAAATACTGCATGCTTTGTGTGAAAAGGAAAAACTATTTTCCACTTAAAGGACAGTATGTGGCATGATTCAAGTCCATGCCAGGTCTTTATTGGCCTCTTAGATTCCAGTGGCGGGATCACTTCCCTTCCCAGGAAAACCATCACAAACAGAGGTCAGCTTTTTCACTTGAGCTATGGGAATCACCATTCTGAGTTCTTTTCATATTCCAGGCAAGGATCTACTCAGAATTCATGATACGTTTGTCCCTTCCCTTCTAATTTATTAAGTATAAAAAGACGTGGGGAATTTGCTTATGCCTGTGCCTGTGATAACTGCAGCTCGGCTAGAACCGTCAGGCTGAAAAAAAAAAACTGATTCTTCCCATCAACACAAACATGGTGGATGGAAGAATCCTCTCCCCCCTCCCCAACAGGGCACTGTATTCTGACAGCAGCACCCACATCTGATTGTCTATAGCTACTGATTGAGTAAAAATGTCCAAATTATCCCTTATACAGAAGTCAACTTAACTTCTTTCAAATGGGGCAGCCACACACTGATCGAAGTTTGTCCTGTACCCGGTGTCAAATGCTCTTTTCAAAGAGCACCTCGACTGTAAACAAGGCCTAAGGCATCTTCTCCTTTCTCAACCTTTCTAACATGGAGGACACCTTGAAATAACTTTCTGTCTTAGGGAACCCCCTGGCAATAATTATGATAGCTACAGCTTACAGTACATTAGTCTAATGAGACGAATGCTTCTTACATTGGTGCTCAGTGGGAAGAATTATTCTTACATTGATGGTCAGTGGGAAGAAGGATCCTTACATTGATGGTCAGTGGGAAGAAGGATCCTTACATTGATGGTCAGTGGGAAGAAGGATCCTTACATTGGTGGTCAGTGGGAAGAATGATCCTTACATTGATGGTCAGTGGGAAGAATAATCCTTACATTGACGGTCAGTTGGAAGAAGGATCCTTACATTGATGGTCAGTGGGAAGAAGGATCCTTACATTGGTGGTCAGTGGGAAAAATGATCCTTACATTGATAGTCAGTGGGAAGAATAATCCTTACATTGGGGGTCAGTGGGAAGAATGATTCTTACATTGGTGGTCAGTGGGAAGAATGATCCTTACATTGCTGGTCAGTGGGAAGAATGATCCTTACATTGTTGATCAGTGGGAAGAATGATCCTTACATTGGTGGTCAGTGGGAAGAATGATCCTTACATTGATGATCAGTGGAGAGAATGATCCTTACATTGGTGGTCAGTGGGAAGAATGATCCTTACATTGATGGTCAGTGGGAAGAATGATCCTTACATTGGGGGTCAGTGGGAAGAATGATCCTTACATTGGTGGTCAGTGGGAAGAATGATCCTTACATTGGTGGTAAGAGGGTAGAATGATCTCCTTACAAATAGCTAAGAGGATCATTGGTGCCAGTGGTTACATACCCAAGAAGGAGAAATTGCTTGTTGCTCAAGGAACCCCTAGCAACCCCTGGTGGGACCCTAAGGCTCCTGTAGTCATAACTTTATATCCTTATATTCCATAGTTGTCAGAAATGTAAGCAAAAAACCTGTTTATTGTTGCTCTGAACATTGTTAATTTGATCTACGCCAACGAATAGTGGACCTGGAGATTGTTAGTACTGTTAGGTAGCTATACGTTTATGCTCTGAAAGACAACAAAAACAGACAGGTAAACATTACAGAACAAGAAGAAAGTAATAATGCATTAATATATTAGGAATATTAGGTGTGTGGACATGAAAAAAGAAAAAAGTAATAAAAGGATTCTCACTGTGTGATACGGCAGTTTGTGGCTGACGCGTATCGTCCTGTATAGTGGATATTGCAGCGCACCACATTATTGGTAAAATCTGACTCCAGCACTAAATATTTGGGATTCACCACAACCTACAAGAAAGAAGTAAACATTAAAATATTTGAGAGACATATTTGTAAAGGGGTAAAGTATAAAAGAGTCAGTCACAAAACTAGTATTTTATTTATAGGTAACCTCTGGTGGGTACATCACCCTTCTAATAGCCCTTTATGTTTTCCCATATGTTGTAGGCCTCATACATACTGGGCATTTAGCTCTGGTGTTTAGGTGCGGGTGGAAAGCACATGCGCATCGCCTAGCTCACTGCAAGTAACTTGTTAAACTCTATGAGAAGCTGACAGCTGCTGTCGCTGGACGGTGCACTGAGCGGTACTTCGGTTTGGGGCAGTATAAACCCAGGGTTTAATGCCTAGAGCGCGAACTGCTTTCTGGACATTTGTCCCTGGGCGCATACAACCCTAATTGTTAGAATTGCTCGGTGCACCCTCCAGCCCATGCAGCCACTTCAGCTGTCAGGTTGCCGGCAGCAGGGCTGGATGATGGCCATTTGCCTTTTACCCACACCTAAACGGCGGAGTTTCATGCACCAGGGCTAAACAGCCAGTGTACAAGAGGCCATAGGAACTTTATCACCAATAAGATCTCCCAGCAGGAGTTCCCTATTAGGCCCCGACACAAATTCATATATTCTGATGCATTATTTGATGTGTAAACTAAATACGAAACACAGCAGCAGCATGAGGCCTTTTTTATAAAGCCTCCTGTAAGTGGAAACCTGACATCTCAATGTAGTGATCACACTGCAAGAGTCGCTGATCGATATATGAATCCCCAGCATCTATCCAAAACTGAAATATCTGTTTTGGATGGACTGATCCTTTAAAGTGCATTTCCAACTTACACCTAACTAACTTATGCTAACTAACCTATGTATGACAGATGTATATACTTATTTATTTTCAGGTTGTTTCTGTCTGGTCAGTTGATCCCCTGTGTCAGCATGTGCGGCTCCAGGGGAGAAGAGGGAGTGCCGACAACATCATTGTCATTGAAGCCTATTTGTGACGTCACTGCTCCAGGCTTTTAAGAGGGGACTTGCGATTGACTAGATGTCAGTGCCAAAAGCCCAAGTCCCTACCTTACTTCTCTCCTTGCTAGAAGAGTGACCCTACTGGGGCTGTACCCTCCGCCATGTTGTGCCCCACTCCACCACACTAGAGGCCTCCACACGTCATTCCCGTCCATTGACCTTTATATCCCCAAGGAAGGAATGTCCACAACTAAATAGGGTTGCTGCACTTTACTGGGGGGTACTTGGAAAATGGCACAACAGTCAGATCACATCGGCATACTATCTAGGGTCACTTGGCCATACATTATAATAAATACATTGTCAATCACCTTTAGTGGACGGTCTGCAGTAGTCACATGTGAAAACATCATGCAGCATTTTAAGTAAGCCAGCCATCTTCCCTCTGGCAGTGTCTCTCTCCACCCGGAATCATTAGTACTCACTGGAATAGAATCTCTGCAGCCACCTCCTCTATAGGTACGCCTCTTTCAGGACCCTTCAGGGGGATAACCTCACTCAAGGGAACTCTTGGCATGGCCTAAAGGCCTTTCTCCAACCACTGCAGCTCCCTCCTCCATGAGGGTAAGAAAGTCCACAGCCAGCTCTAGTGGGCGCAGGTCTACCTTTCCTCAGTCTCCATTACTGTCCAGTGCCTCCACTTGGTCGCTACATCTGCATAGGTGTGGGGTGTTTGGCCCCCATGGCCCCACTGCTCTATGGCTCCTCACAACCTGGCTTATTATTGGACACTAACACATTCATGACATCACTGCAGGAGGGCTCTAACTAAACGAGGCCTAGCACCTGATGACTCTACTTTTTGTAACCACTACCACCACGCCATTCTGAAACAGAGCCACCTAGTGGAGGATTAGCTAGCTGCACGTTCCTACAGGTTTTACTAGTCATTGTCGGCTATCTCCTCTGCCCTGCAGCTGCTGCTGACTGACTCAGGGGGGATCATGTAAGCAGAGCGGCCTGAAAATAGGTAAGCATAGTATCTCACAAAAGTGAGTACACCCTCACATTTTTGTAAATATTTTATTATATCTTTTCATATGACAACACTGAAAGAAATTACACCATTATTTTCAAGCACTGCCTTAATCCTCTTGGGCATGGAGTTCACCAGAGCTTCACCGGTTGCCACTGGAGTCCTTTTCCACTCCTCCATGATGACTGTCATGTGCCTGGTGGTGGAATCTGATGTGCAGGGAACAACCTCTCTTACTATCCCGACTCGTGGACCCCTGGAAGTGGGAACAGGGAGTTTGTGAGTGCGGGGTGGCATGAGGGCTTGGCAAGGTGGTTGGTGACGGTGCAAGAGTCTTGTTGCAGGTATGGTGCAGATCACTGTGGGGCACTGGATGTCACTGGCAGAGGGGCCCGTTCAGTAGGCGGAGAGATGGTTAGAGGCAGGCCGGGTTTGTCAGGAGGCTGGCGGTGCAGACGAAAAGTAGTCTGAGTCACAAGCCGGGTTGTCAGGAAGCAGGCAGCAAGGTACAGAGCGGCAGGCAGAGAGTAGTCCGGGTAACGAGCAAGGATCAGTGCAGGCAGACGGTAGGTAAGTCGAAGACTGGCTGGGTCACAGGAGACAGGACATCAGATAAACAGGTTGCTCAGGAACACAGATACACTGTAGACAGGACAGCACTGGTTGCAGGATGCTGCTGGTTCAAATAGGCCGTTTGGTGCCAGTGACGGCGCACATGCACGCGCACAGGTGCACACACACGCTACGCGCGCCCACGCCCAGGCTTCCTGACCCGAACTCCAGGGGCAACAGTTATTTCCTGTCATTACCCCCCCCCCCCAAGGGGCAGCCTCCGGATGGCCAGACGGGCCATCAAAGCCGGATAGTTTCTCCAGAATGCTCGGACAAGATCTCCCGCGTGCAAGTTACTTTCGGGTTCCCAGGAGCTTTCCTCCGACCCATACCCTTTCCACTTGACCGAGTATTGAATAAAGCTTTTCTTTTTCCTACAGTTTAAGATGGATTCCACTTCAAACTCCTCTTCACCGTCTACTAATACTGGTTGCGGAGGGCCTGTCCTCTGTTCTGGAAAAGGGTTAGGAACTGCGGGTTTGAGCAGAGTCACGTGGAACACGGGATGTACCCAAAGAGAATTGGGTAACTGCAGTTCATAGGCTACCCTATTGATTCTCCTCTTGATTGGAAAAGAACCAATGAACCTGGGACCTAGCTTCCTAGACGGGCAAGCCATCTTGAGGTTTGCCGTGGAAAACCAGACCTGCTCCCCGGGTTCAAGATTCAACTCTCCTCGTCTCTTTTGATGAAAGATTTTTTTATTGTATTCCTGAATCTTTTGCATTGTCTCTTGAAGCAGCCTGTTGTTAGTGTCCCAGAATTTTATTGTCTCATCTACTGCAGGTACCGGAGCCTCCAGGAGAGGGCAAGGCAGAAAGGACGGGTGAAAGCCGTAGTTTGCGAAAAACAGAGATTGCTTGGTGGCAGAGTGGATAGAGTAATTGTAAGCAAACTCAGCAAGTGGTAGCAATGGAACCCAGTCGTCCTGTGAGAAAGAAGAAAAACACCAGAGATACTGTTCCAAAGTCTGGTTGGTCCTTTCCGTTTGCCCATTAGTCTGCGGGTGATATGCCGATGAGAAGGACGGTTCGATCTTGAGTGACTCACATAATGCCTTCCAAAATCTTGAGGTGAACTGCACAACCCGGTCTGAGACGATGTTCGCTGGGACCCCGTGTGATCTTATAATTTCTTTTATGAAAATCTCTGCGGTTTCAGGAGCCGAGGGTGTGCCTTTCATGGGTAGAAAGTGGGCCATCTTAGTCAGTCGACCACTACAAAGATGGTAGAGTACCCTTGAGATGGGGGTAGCTCTAAAATAAAATCCACAGCGATCATTTTCCACGGTCTTTCTGGTACTGGAAGCGGGTTCAGAAGACCCCAGGCTCTGGTTTTGCTACTCTTATTTTGTATGCAGGTCGTGCAAGATCCCACATAGTCTTTACAGTCTTTTACGAGCTGAGGCCACCAGAAGGTACGCTGCAGGATATCAACTGTCTTATGAGCCCCGAAGTGCCTTGCCAGCTTATGGTCGTGGCATTGCTTGAGTACTGCTGCGTGTAGTTTCTCGGGCACAAAAATGTTGTTGTTGTGCCAGAGTAGCCCCTCCTTGGCCTGTAAAGGAGGCAAGTATTGTGTCAGGAAGTGTAGGATCTCCGGGTATGCTGAACATGTGTGAAAGCGTGTCAGGTTTTGTGTTTTTTGACCCTGGCCTGTACGTAATGTGCAGGGAGAACTTGGCCTCACGGGGCTTCAGTCTTTTAGCTGTTCGCAAATATTCTAGGTTCTTGTGGTGGGTATAGACCAAGATCGGGTGTGTAGCACCGTCCAGGAGTTAGCGCCATTCCTCAAGTGCCAACTTGATGGCCAGAAGCTCTGTGTCCCCCATGTCATAATTCCTTTCAGGTGCAGTTAATTTGTGGGAGAAGAAGGCAACAGGGTGGAGCAGGGCCTTTGTACCTTGCCTTTGAGAAAGCACTGCTCCCACTGCCGTCTACACTGTAGACAGGACAGCACTGGCTGCAGGGTGCTGCTGGTTCAAATAGGCCATTTGGTGCCAGTGACAGCGCACACAGGCGCGCGCCCACGCACAGGCTTCCTGACCCAAACTCCAGGGGCAACAGTTATTTCCTTACAGTGACATCATGGAGTTGGTGGAAGTTAGAGACCTTGCGCTCCTCCACCTTCCGTTTGAGGATGCCCCACAGATGCTCAATAAGGTTTAGGTCTGGAGACATGCTTGGCCAGTCCATCACCTTTACCCTCAGCTTCTTTATCAAGGCATTGGTCATCTTGGAGGTGTGTTTTGGGTTGTTATCATGTTGGAATACTGCCCTGTGGTCCAGTCTCCAAAGGGAGGAGATCATGCTCTGCTTCAGTATCTCACAGTACATGTTGGCATTCATGGTTCCCTCAATGAACTATAGCTCCCCAGTGCTGGCAGCACTTATGCAGCCCCAGACCATGACACTCCCACCAAAATGCTTGACTGTAGGCAAGACACACTTGTCTTTGTACTCCTCACCTGGTTGCCACCACACGCTTGACAGCATCTGAACCAAATAAGATTATCTTCAGATCATCAGACCGCAGGACATGGTTCCAGTAAGCCATGTCCTTAGTCTGCTTGTCTTCAGCAAACTGCTTGCGGGCTTTCTTGCGCATCATCTTTAAAAGAGGCTTCCTTCTGGGATGACAGCCATGCAGACCAATTTGTTGCAGTGTGTGGCGTATGGTCTGAGCACTGACAGGCTGACCCCCCACCCCTTTAACCTCTGCAGCAATGCTGGCAGCACTCATATGTCTATTTCCCAAAGACAACCTCTGCATATGACGCTGAGCAGGTCCACTCAACTTCTTTTGTCGACCATGGTGAGGCCTGTTCTGAGGGGAACCTGTCTTGTTAAACCACTGTATGGTCTTGGCCACCATGCTGCAGCTCAGTTTCAGGGTCTTGGCAATCTTCTTATAGTATGGGCCATCTTTATGTAGGGCAACAATTCTTTTTTTCAGATCCTCAGATGGTTCTTTGCCATGAGGTGCCATGTTGAACTTCCAGTGACCAGTATGAGAGAGTGAGAGGGATAACACCAAATTTAACACACCTGCGCCCCATTCACACCTGAGACCTCGTAACACTGAGTCACATGACACTGGGGAGGGACAATGGCTAATTTGGCCAAGTTGGACATTTTCACTAAGGGGTGTACTCACTTTTGTTGCCAGCGGTTTAGACATTAATGGCTGTGTGTTGAGTTATTTTGAGGGGGCAGCAAATGTACACTGTGATACAAGCTGTACACTCACTACTTTACATTGTAGCAAAGTGTTTTTTCTTCAGTCTCGTCACATGAAAAGATGTGATAAAATATTTACACAAATATGAGGGGTGTACTCATTTTATTGAGATAGTGTATATACATCTTTGTTACACAGGTTAGTTAGCATAGGTGTTAGGACAGGGAAAGGAGCATTTTTTAAGGCTAATTAGGTGTAAGCTGGAATTCCACTTCAGATCACATTAAAATCAACATCAATAATATTCTGCATCGACTTACCTTGAGTATGTAGTTTCCTGGCTTCACTTCAGTTATATCGATCCACTGGCAGTCAATGTCCGCGTTGTATGTGTCATAGCAGCCGGGACTTAAACCCTGAATGAATGAAGGGCACAGATTGTCACAGTGTTTGAGATAGTTTTTTTTTTCTTAAAGAAAATTAGTTTGAGAAGGTAGTAGCAGGATCTGAATCACTATGTGTACCGGGTCTGCACAAATAAAAATAAAAGTTACTCACTTGAGTGTGCGAGGTACATGCATATCTCTTGAGGTTTCCAAAGTCACAGGTGGTATCCTCTAAACAAAAGCTAGCCTTATGTCCCTCTGCTACTTTTCTCCCTGTTGTTGCATCCAGTAGGTCATAATGACTGAATTCATCCATGCTGTGATAGTGTCTGGAATTGAAAGCTTGCATGTCAAATTTTTTTTTATATAAATTATTTCTATTTTTTGTAGCTGAGTAAATATTAGATACAATTTAAATGAGTATTAAAGTGGAGTTCCAGGTTAACGTGGTTCTAAAGGCTGAAGGTCGTTTTATCTTCATGCATTGTATGCATGAAGGTAAAAACCTTCTGTGTGCAGCCCCCCCCCCCCCCCCAATACTTACCTGGAGCCCCCTGCGATCCAGCGGTGTTCACTGTATGGGGACTCTCCCTCCTCATTGGCTGAGTCAATCAAGTGAGCCAATGAGGAGAGAGCGGGGGGGGGGGGGGGATTTACTAATAATGGCGCAGTTATGCATAGTAACATAGTAACCAATCAGCTTCTAACTTCAGCTTGTGCAAATAAACTTTGAAAATAAAACTTGGAACCTGATTGGTCACTATGTACAGCTGAATCAGGTTCTGTGTGCCCCAGTTTTAGTACATCTCCCCCTATGTGTTTTATAGATGTATAGAGCAGCGGCTTGGCAGCAAGCATGCAGCGGTGCCCCCTGGGCAAATAGCTTTCTCTGGGGACACTGCTTGAGGGGAAAGAGCCAGGAGAGCCAGCAGGGGACCCGAAAACCACTGCACAGAGCAGGTAAGAATGACATGTTTGTTATTTAAAAAACAAAAACAAAGCTTTAATATCACTTTAAAGTAGCTAAGTAGCCTTAAAAATGTCCCCTCCCTCTCTTAACACCTATGCTGACCAACCTGTGTAAAATAGCCCAGATAGCAAGGATAACTTGCCACAAATATGTGGCAGTGCTGAATTGTAAGTCTGTTAACTTGCTGCACATTTGCACCTGCAAGTTGTACACTTGCAGAACACTTGGAGCACAAGTTCTAGTTGACACTTTTCCAATTTGTAGCAAATTTGCGTGGCAAGTCTCTAGCGAGAGCAAAGTTGCAGTGGTGAGTCTACAGCAAGAGCTCTGCAAGTCTACAGCATGAAAATTCAGCCACAGTGCCCCCTGTGGTGGGATAACTATTGCAAAACATAACTGAACCAGAATTTGCAGCAGACTTGCAGAATGTTTGCAAACAAAGTTGATCTGGAGTCATGCAATGCGGACTTGCTGCAATTGTGCAACAAACTTGTGAAGCCTGGCAAGTCTAGCAATAGCTTAGCAAGTCATTTTCAAAGTTGCAGCACAAATGCTTGCTATCTGGGTAGATGTATATACTTACCTATGTTCAGCCCAATCCGATCCCGTCCTGTAATCCTCTGTGTCAGCCAGCAGCAGCTGCAGGGGAGAGGAAAAAGTGCTCAACAACGGATGGTAAAGCCAGGAGCGGTGACGCCACTCTACCTGGTTTGTTACCTATTTTCTTTGATGTGGATACTAAGTATTACTTTCAGTGAATTCCTGTGATATTGTATGTTTGTAAGCTCAACCTGGTGTGTCATAGGGGCTGAGATCCTTGAAAAGGTTGAGGCAAAGAAAAGAAGACCCATCCTATCCAGTGGCTCCTAGGGGGTAGCACTGCACCATTATCACTGAGAGTGAAAGGAAAAGAAAATCTCAAATTTTGGGTTGTTACCAAAACAGGAGAGAGGAGAAATCTTTCAATGATGATAGTAGTTCTGGTGATTCTTGTGACAACCAATGATTCCTTCACGTTGGAGGGATTTCCTCTGACTTCCTGTTTTGGCTATGGGACAGGAAGTAGAGGGAAATCTCCCAAATAAGACACAGATGGCAAAAAAAAAAAAAAACTGACAGGGATTGAGTCCCAGCACTGGCTTCAGTTTAGTGGAGGGACAACCGATGCCCCATAGTAAGCCTATGGCAACTTTATCGCCCAGGCTCTGCAGCTGTTATCAGTGGCTGTCCTCTACACTTAAGCCGGCACTGGAATGTGATCATATGACCGACCCAGAGCACCCTCAGAATAGGTAAGTGTAGGCATCTTTTCCTTCTCAGGGCAAATAGAAGTGTCTAAAGCCTCGTACACACGATACGATTTTCGGACGACAGAACGTTTTTTTTTTGTTTTTATTCTTGTCTCATGTCGAAAGTAAAGAGCGTACTAACAATACGAACATTTTCGTACGACCGAACTCAGCGTCAGAAGTGACGTAATGTTTTGAATATTTTTGCATCTTTCTTTAGTTTATGAGCATACGTAGTCTTGGTCGTACGATTTTTTTCATACGAAAACCGCACTAACGGAACGAAAATGGGACGTTGCGTTGTTGTACGACAAAAATTTACTAGTCTGCACATCCAGCTTTTGCCTGATGAAAAATCAAAAATGGCTGTCAAAAGGAGCATACTAGCGGTAAGAATTTCGGACGACAGGCCTCCGAACGAAAATTCCCGTCCGAAATTCGCATTGTGTGTCCTGGCCTTTAGAATGAAGGTGGGAGTAGGTTTAGCCTTAGACGTTGACTGGAATTACACTTTAAAAATGTATACTTACTTTGTAGGATAGTTCCCTCTATTGCAAGTATACAGCAATTTCAGAAGACTAATATGCTTCTGCAATGCTACATATTCTTGATGTTGAAAAAAGCATCACTCTTTTGTGTGTACAACCATTTAGGTACCTTTATTTATTACAGGCAATCATTTATATAGCGCTGACAATTGCTTTACATACTGTATATTCACATTGGTCCCTGAACTCAAGGAGCTTACAATCAAAGATCCCTACTGCACATGCAATTAATTAATGTCTTTGGAGCGTTGGAGGAACCCAGAGTACCTGAAGGCAGTGGCGGCTGGTGTGTGAGGGGCGCTAGGGCGCCGCCTCCCCGCCGGCTAGAGAAGAAGAAAAAAAAAAGTCAGCCCCGCCCCCTGCAGGTGGCGCCAGTGCATTGACTTTCTTTTTTTTTTTTTTTGTGTGGTCGGCGGTGACGGAAGTCCATGAGACCCAAGGAGGTTGCGAGGTTTCTGTAATTAATTAACGTACACGTCATCCCTAGAAACTAACATTCGAGGAACTCAAGTCCCTGGTTACACTTATATGTCATACATTTCGTTAACAGTCGCGATATATTTACTAACGGACATTATTTATTTCCATGGATTTACCAACATGTGTGTTTTCTCACTACGAAAAAAGTTGTAGTTCTTATACATCGTAACGTCTTCGTATAATCAGAAGACTTTAACGACATATGAAC
>BLSH010320690.1:823855-843647 GCA_018402905.1 Glandirana rugosa | reverse complement strand
ACCTGTGTCACTGGTGGCATAACTGCCCCCACATGTGTTATTGGCTGCAAACTGCCCCCACCTGTGTTCACTGGCTGCATAACTGCCCCTACCTGTGTCACTGGCTGCATAACTGCCCCCACCTGTGTTATTGGCTGCAAACTGCCCCCACCTGTGTTATTGGCTGCATAACTGCCCCCACCTGTGTTATTGGCTGCATAACTGCCCCCACCTGTGTTATTGGCTGCATAAGTGACCCCACCTGTGATACTGGCTGCAATTTACCCCCTTCTGTGATACTGGCTGCAATTTACCCCCTCCTGTGATGCTGAGCTGTATACTGTGTACTGTGATGGTGAGCTGTATACTGTGTCCTGTGATGCTGAGCTGTATACTGTGTCCTGTGATGCTGGGGCTGTATACTGTGTCCTGTGATGCTGAGCTTTATACTGTGTCCTGTGATGCTGGGGCTGTATACTGTGTCCTGTGATGCTGATCTGTATACTGTGTCCTGTGATGCTGATCTGTATACTGTGCCCTGTGATGCTGAGCTGTATACTGTGTCCTGTGATGCTGAGCTGTATACTGTGTCCTATGATGCTGATCTGTATACTGTGCCCTGTGATGCTGAGCTGTATACTGTGTCCTGTGATGCTGAGCTGTATACTGTGTCCTGTGATGCTGAGCTGTGTACTCCTGACACGGGGTGGGGCATATTAGAAGTAGCAGGGGTCAAAAGGAAGGGCGGGGCCTGGCGCCCCCCCATCCAAAAACTTCACCAGCCGCCACTGCCTGAAGGAAACCCACGCAAACACAGGGATAACATGAAAACTCCATGCAGGTATTGTGCTGATTGGGATTTGAACTGAGGATCTGGTACAGGGGTTCTTAAACTGGGGTCCATGGATTTCAGGGGGACAGTAAGAGTCAGATAAAAAAAAAATAACATTTATAAATGAATATTTATTTATTGCATGCAAAGTTTTGTTTATGTGAGTATTTTTGGGGAGGGGGTTCATAGCTTTCATCAGATTCTTAAAGGGGTCCGTGACTCAGAAAAGGTTAAGAACCACTAATCTAGTACATCAATAACAATGATACATGAAGCTACATAAGACGAGGGATACCTTTGAATACACCTTAAATGGCCATTTGTAGTAATCTGAATATCCATTCTTGACTTGTTATAATAATGCGACCTTACAACCGTTTTATTACTTTTTTATTATTTTCTTGTATTACCTCCCTACCAGGGCAGAATAATCAGGCCATAAGGCCATTCTGTCTCTGCCTCTAGTGATATTAGACACACAAAGAGCAGTCAGCCTTAAATTAGAAGCTTTGTTACAGTTAACTGATAGTGTCACTTTTCAGTGCATGGTTACCCCTGCACACTGATCTAACATTTTTTCACTGATAGGGAGAGAATACAAGTAAATAACTGCATACACACCCAGCCCTGAGAGGTACGGATGCTCTAGTATAACAAAGTAAGAGAGGAGATTGAGATCATTACAAATGCCTATTCTTGACTGGTTTCCCTTAACTTATTGTGCTTTAAACTTGGTACCCGGACATGGATGGCTGTCCCTGTGCATATTTAAAAAAAACAGTTGTCCTCTTTCCATAAAGCTACAGTACTCACTGATGGCAGCTGTGCCACTCCCATGCTTGGCGTGGTCGTGTAGGCAAAAAATCAGCTGTTCCTTGGTTCTTCACTCTCTGTGGGAATCGAAGCAGAACTCTCACATCATAATCTGAAGTGTCCGCTGCATATGCAGAACTGTGGAGACAGAATACAGCTAAAAATGAAATTGGAATTCATGGCATAAACTGTAGTCATTTGTAGATTTTTGTTTCTCTTTTCATTCTATCTTAATGTGTATTTCCAGATGATCTTCATACAAATAGCTAGACACAGAAGAAAGGCAAGTATGGAAACATATTTACCTGTTACAGGATGTATAATGCAGTGCAGCCAGCTTTGTGATTTAAACACACCTGCCAGGCAGCATAGCCAGTTTCCCTGCCTCCAGTGCTACAGAACGACTTTATCATGAGTACACTATGAAGTGATAGCGAAATTCTGGTGATCCTTGCCTCTAATCGCTCTGCTCTCTTTTTTTTTTTTTTTTTTAGTGTGCTGACCCTCCCTTTCCTTATCCTGTTGAAAAGATTTAAGAAGACCAACATCAAAATGAATCCAGGTGACTACATTAGTTGTACCTTTTATGCATTTAAAAATACACCCAGGGCTCATACACACAGGTGATTGTGCAATGTTGTTATGTGGTTGTTACCATAATACAAGTTGAAGCACATGATGTGCATTAAGCCCCTTTCACACGGACTGTCCAATCAGGTCTGCCTGATCAGACCCTCCAATCTCTTCTATGGAGCAGTGGATGTCACCGCCACCATCCGATCCGATACGGTCTGCCAAAAACAGACGGATGGTGGTCCTATTCCCCATCTGCCTTGCAGATCGGATCGGATGGAAACGGACAGATGATCTGTTTCCACCAGATTGCTCCATAGAGGAGAGGGGGACTGTGTCCGTCGGACACGGACCTGTCATCTGCCTGCTCAGCGGGGATCAGCGGAGAGATCCCACACTTAGTGAGCTGGGTCCGCTTAGTGGAGGCGCCAGTGTTAAAGGGGCCTTACTGAGATGTTGTGCGGTTCATTTTTAAATGACAAAACAAGGGGCGCCTCTAAGTGTAGGATTAAAAGCAGTTTAATAAGAACATCCAATTGGCAACTCACATCTGTACATGATAAAACAGGCACATCTGTGTATATAGAGGATCCCAAAGGGTATCATCGGTGGAAAGTCTGTTCCTCTGCTCCTCTCTCTGTACAGCACTGTAATGCCCGCTGACCACCGATGTGATGGTAAACGGCCATTTTTTTAAAAAAAAATTTTTAAGTTTTGTTTATTAAAGATTTTCCAAAACAGATACAGACAGTGGCGACTGCCACAACACATAGAACAACAAACCAGCTGCATCAGGCAAAATAGAGGTCGATGCATAGGCAGTTCAATCTCATACAATACGTTTATCGTTATATTTCAGGTGAGCCCAATATGTTCTGCCACTCTTCATCCACTCCCTCCCAGCCCCCCACTTCCCGGGCCTCCAGCATCCGCTCCTATAGCCGGCATCCCATCCCCCCCCACCAGACCGAGTCCGGGGCGGGGGAGACGAGAGGCCACCGGCGGCAACCCGTATCTTACGCCGTGGAGGGCTCTCCCAACCAGGCCCGCCACACCTTCTCATATTTTAGAGGACAGCCTCTTGAGGCATAAACGGCCATTTTTAAATGACACCTTAGTTCATTAAGGCAATACAGATCTGATGCACATTCATAACAGTGCACCACAATGCACAGTAACACACTGCAGTGCGTTGTGGTGCACTGGAAAATGCTGCATGTCTGTTTTTTGATCGTTGTTGTGATCTGGTGTCCCACTCAATATTAATGGCTTGTCTTGAAGTGATTGTAAATGATCGCCTTGTAAAACAAACCATTCAGTTTAAAATAGAAATGAAACGCAAAACATTCTTGTATACATATAAAAAAAACTGTATAAATATATTTTCCCCCTTTTTTACAAGTGATCTAATACCCTTTGTTCTGAGCTGCATAAGAGCTGGAGGGAGGAGAAGCAACAGCGCACTGAGCTCCCCAGTGAAAGGCAGTGCAGGAAGGCATGTCGGGACAAGTTCCCAGCATAGCTAGAGAACTGACCATGGGGTGCTCTCCTGCTTAGTGTGGTCAGTTTTAATAGGGAAGCAGAGTGACTGGCAGGAACACCAGGAATTTCACACAAAGGAGAACAGGATACTTTCTCATACAAGTACATGGTACAGCAGAGACATATCAGAAATATGAAATGTTGGGGTAACAATGGACGTTAACATGCAACACAAGGTTAAGTGTGAATGATTAATGATTTTTAAATGAAAATATTAATTGGCATGTTCATGTCCACGGAGTTCAGCTTTAAATGGGTTGTTTACACAGAAACATTTACTTTAAATTTGTTGGCCCTGTCATTTTTTTTTTTTCTCTGACATTTTTAACCAGATGCTTAACAAAAAGTGACTTCCTTTCACACGCTGATGTAGCAATAGGCTTTCAACCAAAACAAAGTTTCTCACAGGCACAGACGCATAATTGAGAAATTACATATTGCATGTGGAATGGGACAGACAAGAGCTAACCACTCTACAAACATTGAATTCATATCAATTTCTTTCAACTCCATTCTACGCTCATTCCACAGTTCCCAAACAAAAAAATAAATATATATATATATATCTGCTAAGGGAAACATGTAGGCCACCATAGCTACCTCCTTCTAATATCTGCCAGGATACCTCTGGTTTCTTTACTCAGAGTTACTGGTCTGAACAAGCATGCAGCAAGTGAAGTCAGAATTCCTGATCTAAATTGCTTCTATCAGGTCAATGGCTTGAAGTTTCTTGTGTCTTTAACCACCTCAGTACTGGCCATTTTCACCCCCTTCCTGCCCAGGCCAATTTTCAGCTTTCAGCGCTCTCGCACTTTAAATGACACTTGCGCAGTCATGCAACACTGTACCCATATAAAAAAAATCATTTTTCTTTTAGACAGAGCTTTCTTTTGGTGGTATTTAATCACCACTGGGTTTGCTAAACATATGAAAAAAAGACCAAAAATTTTGAAAAAAAAAAGTTTTTCTTGGTTTCTGTGATGACATTTTGCAGATAAGTAATTTTTCTACTTCACTGATGGGCACTGATGAGACTACACTGATGGCCGCTGATGAGGATGCACTGATGGGCACTGGTGAGGCAGCACTGATGGGCACTGGTGAGACTGCATGGATGGGCACTGATGAGGCTGCACTGATGGGCAGTGATGAGGCTGCACTGGTGAGGCAGCACTGATGGGCACTGATGAGGCCACATTGATGAGGCGGCACTGATGGGCACCGATGAGCCTGCACTGATGAGGCGGCACTGATGGGCACAGGTCTAGTGGATTTTGTCCTAATCCATGACATCAGCTCGAACATTTAGTTCCTGTTTCCACATAGCCATGGAAGAAAGCAGATACAAGTTGGTTTATTTTAGTAAAAGTTGGTAAATCAAAGGAATGGCATGCTCAGTTCTAGTGGACTGGGACAGCAGTGACTCAAAGTCTGTATGGGGTCTGCTCAGGGAATCCGTAGATCTAGCTCTGTTAAATATACAAGTGAAAGCAGTTTTCAAAATCTGATTGATAAGGGCAATAAAATACCCATTGATCCTGCCAGAAATCTTGTTCGTTTATAGCTTCCAGCGTTCTCTGCCTGTGCTGCACTCTTATTAGTCACATTGTTCCCCGCTATCTCTGAGCCCTACACCTCTGTGTTATGGAGAAGAAGTGAGAGGAGGTTTTCTGTAGTCCTGTCCTAGGATGACTACGCTGCTTCTAGTTAAGCCTCGTACACACGGTTCGACGGTCGTACGACCGAACGGACCAAATCCTATGTTGGCTGTTGTATCTTGCGTACTGACATGCACTACACGATCCATTTCGCATACAATGGTCGTTTGTACGACCTGTTGTATACGATCGTCGAACTGTGTGTACAAGGCATTAGAGCTGTGTACTGTGATCGTGCTTTGTTACCCTAGGACAAAAAATGTTTGTTTCTGGTAGCATTGCCATAGGAAAATAAATTATTGTGATGTTGTAGGCAAGTTGCCTACAGAATGTTAGTTAGGCAGTTTGGTTTAATGTTTTGCACCTCTGTTCCCAGGCTCTTTGGACCCAACCTATCCGCTCTGTGATATAAATAATGGGGAAAGAAGGGTTCCGAAGTTTCGGTCCACTCGGGAAGATGCCGTGACTGACTGTGGAGCACCAAAGGGGGGACTGCAGTGCCCAGCATCCAGAGAACCACCAAGTCTTTGGAAAAACCATGGATGGACTATCACCTTGCTGCGGTATACCTGGACAGCCTAGTTAAGTTAGTTAGTGAACGTTGCATTGTACTGCTCACGTTGAACTGTGCCTCGAAATGTTCAAAGTAAAGTTGCATCAACTGTTCTAAGCCTGGTCTGAAGTAATTTGAAGGGGTGCATGGAACTTCCTGTCATATGAAAGAACTAGGGTCAGTAAAGCATGTGCGGGGTAGGAAACAAAGCCACGACAAAAGGTCTACTCAGCAAGACAAGAAGGAGGAGTAATGTAGTTGCTATGCGTAACCATGAACTAGTGCAAGGCATAATGCAGAGGTGAAGCGTGGTACATGGTGTAAGTGACAGGTCCTTCGATAGCACAGGGGTCGAAGTCTGGCTCCCTCCCCAGCGGTTGGTTTCCCAGTGCAACCAGTCTTATGGAGACCCATAGCTTGGCCACATGGTACGAGAGTGAAGGAGGTAGCAAGTACACGCATGAGGTCCATGCTAAGTACACAGCGGGACCCTATTCTGTCACTGGAAGTGAGGAGGCAGGGGTACGTTGGACTGGTGGAGAGGACACAGGTTCAGCAGTGTCCCTCCTAAATGCAACATACATCAAGCTAAAGTGTTTGTAGTAACATGGGACAGCACTTTTACAGAGTGCACACTGTGTAAGGTTCATCTCTAAGCTGGGGAAATGCCATAATGTTTGATGACCGCAGTCCCGGGGAGGGCTGGGCCAGGGGGCAGGGTGGCAATTGCCCCCCAGGCCACCCTAACTCACATTCAAAATGGCCGACGGCCGCTGCCCGCTCACACTTATTTCTTCTTGTGGAGGAAGGAAGCAGGGGCCACCAACTAACTGCAGGCAAAGGGGGGAGGGGGCACCCAGGGCCGGTTGTGCTGATGGGCACTGACAAGCCTGCATTGATGGGCACTGATCAGGTTGCATTTGATAGGCACTGGTGTGGCTGCATTGATAGGCACAGGTGAGGCTGCATTGATGGGCACTGATGAGGCTGCATTGATGGGCACTGATCAGGTTGCATTTGATAGTCACTGGTGAGGCTGCACTGATAGGCACTGGTGAGGCTGCATTGATAGGCACTGATGCGGCTGCATTGATGGGCACTGATCAGGTTGCATTTGATAGGCACTGGTGAGGCTGCATTGATAGGCACTGGTGAGGCTGCATTGATAGGCACTGATGCGGCTGCATTGATGGGCACTGGTGAGGCTGCATTGATAGGCACTGATGCGGCTGCATTGATGGGCACTGATGAGGCTAAGCTGATAGGCACTGATGAGGCTAAGCTGATAGGCACTGGTGAGGCTGCATTGGTGGGCACTGATGAGCTGCATTGATGCATTATTTTTGTTAAACCTCCTTTGTTGCTATTAACATTAAATGATGTTTCCACATTGTATCATATTTGTCTTGCTTCATAACATCAATATTCATTATAAAATCAGGTGGGCATGGATGGTGAGCTGATTCGGTGGTTCAATGGGCCACTTGACTGGACGTGCCCCCCAGGCCTAAGGCTGCCAGCCCTCCCCTGCGCAGTCCCCACCTAGTCCCGGGCATTGATGAGCGTGCTCTGTGCGGAAGGAACCCCCACGTGCAGGGTGAGTGGTCCACAACGTCATCCGGCCACCTCTCTATCCAGCCAATCAGAGGAAGCCTTGTATTCACTGATAAAAATAAAGGTTTCCCGTGAATGGCTGACATGCATTCAGCCCATCTCACTTTTGTTGCTGCAGCAGATGGGAAGTCCACATTGCACAGACAGAACACAGCACTGCAAAAAAAAAAAAAAAAACTGCTATTTTGTGATGAAGTCCTTTAAGTGGCAGGGAAAAATCCATGAATATTCGGGAGAGGAGATAATTGACTAGATAGATTGAAAAAAATATCAATTCATCTGTTGACTACCAGGCTCTGTGTTATTCTAAATCAGAGCCGAAGCAGAATTTTTCAGATACTTCTAAACCCTGCCTGGTTCTTTTGCCATCAATGAAGCGCACTATGAATCTATGATTTTTATACACTATGAATGTTTAATTCTTCCTTGTCTGCCGCTGGCTATGTGACAAGATTTCATCTAAAGAAAATAAAAATTGCTTCATAGATAAAAAAGCATTTAAGCATCAGAAGAAAATCAATCTTTGAGTCTTCCATGTACATACAGTAGATGTGTGCCATCAGTGTGCCAAAGCATATGACACAAATCCTTCTGTAATCATACCTTTCTGATAACTTTAATAATTCTGTACAGATGGTAAGAAATGGCATCTGTGCATACTACATAATAAATATCTGGACACCATTAGCTTGTTAGATGTGAATGTCTCATCAAACACATTCTCTTTCTCAAAGAATAGGTGCAGGAACTCCCCCCTTCTGAGTCACTTCTTGTCTCCGCCTTCTACCCACCCCCGAGCACTGTTCTTTGGTTCCATCCCTACCCACCTCCCAGTAGCACCCCTTTTAGAGAATTCAGAGCCAAGTATCATTTTGTGGTGCTAAGCAATTTGTATGTAATTTGTTAATGGTAGCAAGAAAAGTAGTAAAATAGCACCCCCACAGCCAGCAGTAATAGACCCCCTCCCAGCAACAATAGATTCACCCAGAAACATCAGACCACCCCAGCAACAATGGACCCCCACAACAAAATACTACCCCAGCAGCAACAACAGATATCCCAGCAGCCAGCATCAATAGACTCTCCAGCAGCGAGCAACAATAGACCCCCTCCGTCAACAGTAGATCTCTTCCAGAAACAATTGACCCCCTGGCAAAAATATATACCCTCCAGCAACAATAGATCCCCCAGCAGCCAGCATTAATAAACCCTCCGGCACACCCCAGCACCCCTTGCTATTACATACATTCAGTGCTGGAGGAGCTGGAACTGCATTCCTCCGTGCTTCCACTGAAAAAAAGCTCTTCACATGCTTGACAACAGTGACCTTCTTCCCCTTAACATCACTGCTGATATGTTCATATCAACCCTCTGAAAACAACAAGCTAAAAGTATCCTGCATTTATCCTAGGGCAGTGAAAAACATATTCCTCAAGAAGCTTTTTGTATTTCTCCAAGACTTCTTTCACACTTGAGCTGAGCATCTTTGGTCGCTTTTCAGAGTCATTTATTGGAAAATTTGTACAGGTGTTATGCGCATTTTTGTGCTTTTCAGGCTTAAGCAATTTTTTCTTTTATTTTTAGCTGATGAAAAGCTAGTTACTAGGCAAGCAAATGTGTTAAAAAAAAGCCCTATATGTGTATTTTTTGCATGTTTTTAACTTGCTCCTATTGAAGTCTATTGAGGCAAAGAGACCAACTCTGTCCCAAAAAACAGCTCATGTACAATTTCGAGTGGCAAGCTTCAAGTGGCATTAGGGTGACCACATTTCCAAACAGCTATCAGTGCCCTTCAGTGTCACCTATCAGTTCCCTTCAATGCCACCTATCAGTGCAGCCTCGTCAGTGCCTCCTGATCAGTGCCACCTATCAGTGCCGACTTATCAAAGCTAATCAGTGCCACCTTATCAGAGCACATAAACTATGAAAACAGTTTTTTTTTCAAAATTGTTTGTCTTTTTTTGTTTAGTAAAAAAATAAAAACCCCAGTAGTGATTAAATACCCCCAAAGGAAAGCTCTATTTGTGTGAAACAAATGATAAAAATGTCATATGGGTACAGTGTCGCATGACCATGCAATTGTCATTTAAAGAGTGACAGTGCTGAATGATGAAAATTGGTCTGGGCAGGAAGGAGGTTTACGTGCCCAGTAAGCAAGTGGTTAAAATAGAGTCAGGAACATTTATATACTCCTAGATTAGTGTAAAACACTAATCTAGGAGTATATAAATGTTCCTGACTCTACTGCTGTCTGCAGGCCAGCAGTGGCCTATGGCTATGTCAGATGGTCCCCAACCATCATCCTCCACTTCTGCAGTCACTGTTGGCAGAGGGCAGGTGGATCCTTTTCTGCTACAGCTTCAACCAATCCAAGGATAAGTATGGTTTCATACTGTGCTGTCACTCATGATATCACTAATGACTCCGTTATGCAACACAGTTCTCCTCATCTATCCCTTCATTGTCAATTGTGAGGGCAATATTTGAGCCATTAACAGAGCTCTCGGGTAACAGGAAAAGGCAACCCAGCACCAAAAATATATGTCCATAGGGATGGTTATGGGTGCTATTATTTTAGTCCAGCTTGGAAGATTGTGATAGTGAAAAGACAGAGTGAGAACATTTGGCAAGAGGGGATTGATTGGGGAACAGTATTGGTAAGCATATGTAGATACAGTCTAAAAACTAAGCACCTCCTGTTTACATGCTTCTTACCCATGTTTGCATATGTATTCCTCTTTCCAAAGGTGTAGCTATAGCCATAGCATATCAGGTAATTGCTGTGGGGCTCTTAGGCATGGTGTCCGACTGTCTGCTCACTCTGGTCCAGTACATGGCTTGGCTATGGACTCCTTAGCCAAGCCATGAACTGGACCAGAGTAAGCGGACAGTCGGATTGCATTTTTGCAAAGTGCAGTCTTTTTGCCTTTAGTAAACCACAAAAGGATTGCTATTGGACGCACTCTGCAGGGGGGAGGAGCCAGGACCGCTTGGGGTTGATCTGTGCGAGGCCATTGCACAGAGCAGGTAAGTATAACATGTTTATTATTTTAAAAAATTACAACCTTTAGAATCACTGTAAGTTATTCTTTAGTCACTGCTATGAGGCTGCAGGACCCCTGTCCCTCTATTTGGACAGTGCTGATTGGCCCTGTGCTGATCACACGCACCCTCCCAAGAAAAAAAAAACTCTCTAGCAATACACACCAAACTGAGCATGTTCAGCTTGTCCCCAAGGCTCCGTTCTATCAGGAGATGGTTTGGTGATGGTGGAAGAAGGGGAGGATCAGAGAAGACAGGATCAAACAGTCTTCTAACACAATGCAGAGGATTAGAAGTTCCACAGTGAGCATAACAAGCAGGCTTTCCTGCACCTACAGACTGATGTTTCTGTTGTGGGTATAGTAACACTTTAATTTGTTAGTCAAATCCATCTATATCTGCTAATGCATCTAACACTACCCTCTCCTCAGATTGACAATTCTGCTGTCTGTTCTGGTGTCTCCATCGCCCCTCCATCCAGAGTGGAGACTTCCTAAGACAGCAAGTGTGTTATTGGCCGAATCACGTGGTAAAAATAAAGGGAAAAAAGCCTAAAAAAAGAAAATGTTTGCAGCCACCACATTTAAGGTTTAGTAAACTGCAATATGTGAAATCTTTGTCTGTGGGTTTAATACCATATTAAAGCGGAGTTCCACCCAAAAGTGGAACTTCCGCTGGTTGGATTCCCCCCCCCCCTCAGGTGCCACATTTGGCACCTTTCAGGGGGGAGGGGGAAGAGGACACCTGAGGTGTCCTTTTCCACACATCCGGGAGCTCGGGCCGGCCACCGCGGCCGCTGACGGCCCAGCTCCCTCCTCGCTCTGCTACTGGCCGCCTGCCAATAGCAGAGCACAGCGGAGCCTCGCACATGCGCAGTAAGGTGCCCGGCGTGAAGCTGCCTGTAATGCTACACGTCAGGGTTCCCTTACCCGCAATGGACGCGGCTGCACCCGACCCCTGATCCAAAGATCGGCAGTGGGTGCCGGCATCGCTGGACTCCAGGACAGGTAAGTGTCCTTTTATTAAAAGTCAGCAGCTACTGTATGTGTAGCTGCTGACTTTTAATTTTTTTTCCCTGGCGGACCTCTGCTTTAAAGAGGAAGTAAACCCAGATGGGGTTTACTTTCCTCTACATGCCCCTGTAATGTACAAGCGTAATGGGCTACTATGCATCGCATAGTAGCCCATTATGTGCCACTTCCCTGCAAAGGAAGCCTGCGATGTCCAACGCTGTCGTCCATCTTCTGCCCCTCTTCCTTCCGGGGCCGCGACTCCGGCGATGTGACTGGCCGGAGTCGTGTGACGTCACTTCCGCACATGCGCACGGGAGCCGCCAGTCAGGGCACGGTCGCAGTGGAGTAACGGCACGGAGGCCGTTTCTTCACTGCGCATGTGCCAACATGACGTCAGCACAGCAAATACACTGCATATCTCCTGAACCGTACAGGGCACCTACAGGTAAGCCTTATCATAGGCTTTTCTGTAGGTTAAAGTGCTTGTCACAAGTTAACAACCACTTTAAGGCTGATGTCAGATATGCGATTCTGCCACTAGTGACAAATCTCTGGCAGCAGCATCACTAAGAGGCTAAGTGTTTGTCCCTATGGAATCTTTTCCTCGCTATCTG
Source organism: Glandirana rugosa (assembly GCA_018402905.1). Classification (NCBI taxonomy): domain Eukaryota; kingdom Metazoa; phylum Chordata; class Amphibia; order Anura; family Ranidae; genus Glandirana; species Glandirana rugosa. The sequence goes on along the minus strand of BLSH010320690.1, from coordinate 831,414 downwards.
AGACAGTGAGATGTTGCTCCCATTGCTAGTGATCAAGATTCAGCAATGTTTGGGGCCAGGGAGGGAACAATTCCATAGAGGTAAGTAGAAGGCACCCTGCCACTGGCGATGTGTAGCTCATCTGATATCAGCCTAAGGCTTGGTTCACACTGCCGCGACTTCAGAGTTCAAAGAAGCATGACAAGTCGCATTGAATGCAATAGAACCGTTCTAATCAGTGCGACTTAGAAAAAGGTTCCTGGTCTACTGTGGGGGCGATTTCCTCACAACTTGAATTGACTTTTGTTAATGAAGTCGCAAGCAAGCCGCAATAAAGTCGCGCAGGACATCGGCTTTCAAAGACGCGTGACTACTTGCCGACCAGCTGCCATCGTTTGACGCCAGCAGGTCGGCTCTCCTGTGCAAATCGTTGTAGCTGTACTACGGACGCAGGAGCGAGTGGTGTGGATGCATGTGCTCTCTGGCTAGCAGGGGAGCCAATTAGTGGGTGGGACAGGCTCGATGTCTGCCGGCCACCCACGAGACAGCCAGAACGGGGATCTGCGAGTGTAAACAAAGCAGATCCCCGTTCTGACAGGGGAGTTGAGAGAGATCGTCTGTTCTTAGTGATAGGGAACAACGATCTTTCTCCTCCCCCATTCAGCCCAGCCCCCATACAGTTAGATACACTTCCCAGGGAATATAGTTAACTCCTTGATCGCCCCCTAGTGTTTACCCCTTCCCTGCCAGTGACATTTATACAGTAATCAGTGCCAGAGGCGTAACTAGAACCTTCAGGGCCCGGGTGCAAGAAATTAGGAAGGGCCCCCCTGATCCCTGGCCAGGGCCCTTCCCTCTTCTTGCTGATCCTGGGGCCCTTTACTCCTATCATGGGTCCCTTTATTACGGTCCCGCAGTGGGACCCTGGGAACAGCAGAAGACAAGTAAACTGGATAGGAGGGGCTGCGGGGGCAGCATATAGAGGAACCAATCTCCTGCATTAGGATGAAAATGGAATAAATAAAACATCTAAATGCCACCCCCACCATCACTCCTATCCAGGTGTACAAGGGAAGCACATGGGCCCCCTTGAGCATGGGGCCCGGTTGCAATCGCAACCCCTGCAACCCCTATCGTTACGCCCCTGATCAGTGGCTATCTTTAGCTCTAATCGCTGTATAAATGTCATTGGTCCCAAAAAAGTGTCAAAAGTGTCCGCAGTCCCGCTATAAATCGCCACCATTACTAGTAAAAAAAAAAATAATAATAATAAAAATGCCATAAATCCATATCCATAGTTTGTAGACGCTATAACTTTTGCACAACCCAATCAATATACGCTTATTGCGATTTTTTTACCAAAAATATGTAGAAGAATACATATCAGCCTAAACTGACATACTTACAATTTTTTTTTTATATTTATTATAGCAAAAAGTAAAAAATATTGTTGTTTTTTTTCCAAAATTATCGCTCTTTTTTTGATTATAGCTCAAAAAATAAAAACCGCAGAGATGATCAAATACCACCAAAAGAAAGCTCTATTTGTGGGGAAAAAAGGATATCAATTTTGTTTGGGTACAACGTCGCACGACTGCGCAATTGTCAGTTAAAGCGACACAGTGCCGTATCGCAAAAAATGCTCTGGTCAGGAAGGGGGTAAATTCTTCCGGGCTGAAGTGGTTACAGCCCCATAGATGTGAACCGCCACTAAAGGAACATGTTTCAAAGTTCTCGGAGATCTGCCTTTCACCCGTTTTGGTAAAAACAATGTTATGAAATCAAATGAGCAACACTTTTTTTAACCTGGTCAAAGGTTGACTCCGTTGTTTATACAAGTTTGCTTCTTCTGAAATGTCGGCATTATTCGTTTCTTTCCTCCATCATTTTTCAATGAATAAAAAATACTCAACACAATTAAAAACACTACTTTTTAGATGGATGAAATAAGGAGTTATGGCAGAATTACAGCCAACATGTTTGTAAAGTTTTTGATAGCGTGGAAGGAAGTAGAATGTCTGCCGGGTTTTTATTGCTTTGTCACCGTTGGGAACTTTTCCTTTCCCTTCTGTTGTGTCACCAGGGAAGGAGGAGAAACCTTTTTACAGGGACAGAGACAGTCATAAAAGAACTTTATTATCACAGCATAGAAAAGTTAAAGCCTATATTAGGTTTTTGTTGTTGTCTGTGACTGTGTCCCTATTTTACTCCCTTTCCAGCCATGGAGAAAAAGAGTAGTGGAAAATCTCCCCAAACCTAGCACTAAAAACCCAGCAGCAGATCTATTCCCCCTGCTACTTACTTAAGCCTCGTACACACGGGACGACGATCGTACTTACGATCGTGTCAAATCGTATGTTGGATAATGTAACTTGCATACTGACTGCACTACACGATCATACGACCACAGAAAGAACGTTCAGGTGCATGCAATTAGCATCCGGCCGTTCCTGACTTCTGAACATGCATGTTTTGCACAATACAACTTGTTGGACCAACTGCTCTGTAAACACTATACAATGGTCATATGACCGCTTGCTGGTACAACCAAGTTTTCTAGTTTGCTCATACAACTCCCCTTGTACGACCATCGTATGTCGGCTATTCTAATTGCGCATACGAACGATCGATTTCGCATACAACGGTCGTTCATACGACCTGTTGTATACGATCGTCATCCCGTGTGTACGAGGCTTTAGTCTATATAAAAAAAAAAGAAAAAAAAGAATAATAATTACACATAAGAAACAAAGATTAGAAAAACAATGTGTTACTAAACCCACAACAGTAAAATCAGTGTGTATATGCAGTAAAGCGTCCTTGTTATACTCACTGTGGAAGCTAAGGGGTTAATCCTCTGCATTGTGTAAAAAGGCTGTTTGATCCTGTCTTCTTTGTTCCTCCCCCTCTTCCACTGTCCCCAAACCATCTCCTGATAGAACAGAAGCAAGAGGAGAAGCTGCACATGGCTCAGTTTGGTGTGTATTGCTAGAGATTTTTTTTTTATTGGGAGTGCATGTGATCAGCAGAGGGCCAATCAGCACTGTCCAGACAGAGGATCAGGGGTCTTGCATCCTGATAGGACAGTCAAAGCAGAATGAAAACTCCTACAAGCTTTAACTAGACACTGATAGAGGTTGCACGACTGCTATGTACTGCTGATGGGAAAAGGTTTTTAGCAATTTATATTTACTAAAATAATTGCATTTCCATGTTCTGTGTGTTGTGGGAGACCAGATAGAGTGAATGCAGGGTCCTGGGTTTAGTAACACTTTAAAGCTGAACTCTGGGATAAGCAAATCTTGTCTAAATACAATTTGCCTGTGTGCAGGAGCTTCCTGAAATGAAGACCAGTCACTTCTGCTCTTTCTCCTTGTGCAAGGTGAGTGGTCTTATATCCACCTCCTTATTTAGTTTGCTGTAGGCAGCCTATGGAGTCCGCTGGGTCCCTCCCACAGCTCTACTCTCTGCACAGGCTACCTTTCTACAGCAGTGTGATGATGTCACTGCTACTTTCAAAAGGTAATATCTGGGTTTGCAGAGGTGTTTGGCACACGCAAATTGAATTTTTACCCTATGCAACGATTAGGAATATATTTAAATTAACAAACAGGCCAAATATACCAGATAAAAACATGTAGGGTAAATGCTACCTAAAACATTATTTGGATGGAGGCAACCTGCAGCAGTAACGTGATCTGCTTAAAGCGGAGTTCCACCCAAAAGTGGAACTTCCACTTTAAGAGCTGGTGACCCTCTCATATGCCACATTTGGCATGTCATTTTTGTTTGGGGGGGAGCGGGTACTCTGTTTTCACAGGTACCTGGCTCCCACTTCCGCCCCTGGCACCGAAGCGCCGGAAGGAAGTTCACCTCTCCCCCTCCCTCCCTTCAATCTCCTGGGACATGTCACAGGTCCCAGAAGATTGCCCGGCTATACAGAGCGCTCAGCGCGGCTCGCGCATTTGCAGTGCGTGCCGTGCGGCTCGCACATGCGCAGTGTCTGCCGCAGTGCGCGCCAGGCTGTGAAGCCACAGCCAGGCGCCAACATTTATAATACCGGTGCCGCGGAGAGGGGGGAGAGAGGTGCGAGGCATTGGACAGCCGCATTGCTGGACCATGGGACAGGTAAGTGTCTGTTTATTAAAAGTCAGCAGCTACACTTTTTGTAGCTGCTGACTTTTAAATAGGTGGAACTCCGCTTTATGGACAATTTCCCATCTTTTTTTTTTCCTTCAAAATGTGCATGTCATCCTTGCCCAAGGGTCCATATTTCCTTTTTTTCTAAATTCTTTAATCCCTGAAAGTATGCAGCCCATGAATACAGTAAAAAAAATCCCATAGGGAGGTCTGGGGCACATACTGTAGATATTGGCTCATTGGGCTGGAAGTCTCCAGTATAAGCACAGTTTCTCAGATGCTTCCGGTTCCTGTATCCCCTAACTCTTACCAAGCTGAGAGGTTGCAATTTCAAATTCAACTGTTCACCACCTACAGGTTAAATCTGGTAAAGCAAGTTGCTTGTACAGGTAACATGGCACATAATGGGAACTATTATGTGTGAATAAAGTAATAACAACAAGAAGAGGGTCCTACTTATAAGAAAAAGGGAAGAAGGGACAAAAAGCAGTGGAAGAGGTTGCAGAATCCATTTATGGAATACATTCATGTTCTAGAGTAGCCATTCTCAACCAGGGTTCCCCAGAACCCTAGGGTCCTTCCAGAGGTTGCTTGGGCTTCCTTGAGCTGTAGCTGGCTGACTTCCAAGGGTGCCTGCATAGCTCTGAATCCAATGCCACTAGGTAGAACCAGCGGCATGATACCAGTGATCTTTTTTAGCTGTCTGGAAGGGGGACATACTGACCAGTGGCGTATCATCCATGGGTGCAGGGTGTTCACTGAACACGGGCCCTGAGGGGTGGGGGGCCCACAGTGCTCTGACCAACACTGCATGTAAGGATGATCTGTCCCTGGTTGACATTGGGATTGGTTGGGATTATCGGTGCGGTGTGAGCTTGCACACGGGCCCACTAATTTCATGATACACCCCTGATACTGACCATCAGTTTAAGGGGGTCATTCTTCCCACTGAGCACCAATGTGGGGGGGGGGGGCATTCTTCCCACTGGCCACCAATGTAAAGGGCATTCTTCCCAATGATCATCACCAATGTAAAGGATATTCTTCCCACGGGTCACCAATGTAAAGGGCATTCTTCCCAATGATCACCAATGTAAAGGATATTCTTCCCATTGGTCACCAAAGTAAGGGGCATTCTTCTCACTAATACCAGATGAATTAATTTTAGCAGTGTCTAAAAAAGGGAAAAGTGGGGCTTTATATGAGGCTGTGACTATGTAGAATTATATTTTATACATTTATCCTTGGAATATGTTGCCATATCTGTGTATATATGAACTTTACCTTACCTATGTATGTTCCTTGAGACCTGAAAATTATTTCAAGGGTTCCTGGGGTAAAAAAGGTTGAGAAAGGCTGTTCTAAAGGAAGCTATGTTTTAGACGTACTGTATATACTCGAGTATAAGCCGAGTTTTTCAGCACATTTTTTGTGCTGAAAAAAAACCCCCTCGGCTTATACTCGAGTCAGTGTCTGTGGGTGATGAGTAGATTCACATTACACAGAGCGCGCTGCTTCTAAGAGCCGTTCTGTGCATGAAACTGTGACCTAATTACATTGGAATGCAGAGAATGCTGGGAGAGGTGTCAGATTTTCAACTTGATGTCGGGGAGGTGGGCGGGACGCGTGGGTGTTAGCTGTTCAGTCCCACCCACCTCCTGATCTCAGTGAAGATCTGCAGCTCTCTCTCAGCATTCTCTGCATTCCAATGTAATTAGGTCACAGTTTCATGCACAGAATGGCTCTTAGAAGCAGCATGCTCTGAAGATTGTGAATCTACCTTACTCATCTCTTCTGTGTTCTGGCTAGAATCCCTGTGTAATGGCAAAGTCCCCGTGTCCTGGCTAAAATCCTGGTGTCCTGCCTAAAATCCCTGTGTCCTGGCTACAATCCCTGTGTTCTGGCTCCCTGTCCCTGTGTTCTGGCTGCTGCATTTCCCACCCTAGGCTTATACTCGGGTCAATAACTTTTTCCCATTTTTTTGTGGTAAAATTAGGTGCCTCGGCTTATATTTGAGACGGCTTATACTCGAGTATATACGGTACATACCTAGAGAGGCAGCGCTCCTCAGCAGCACAGCGTAGTGAATATAAATGAGCACGCTGGACATAAGTTGCAGCCTGAACATAACTTGGATCAGGCACCAAATCAGGAAGTCCTGAAAAAGAAAATACTTTACTTAAACACCTGGTAACATACTACTACATTTGTATTAGAATATCAGACTAATAAGAGCACTAAACCCTGTTCCAAGATCGCAGGGACATAACAAAATGAATACATAGTACATTCCGTATACATTTACCTCAAGTACACCCTACATCATGGCTGCGTTAACCTTTTTATAATCTCAGGGAACCACAATTTTTCCTCTACTAGAGGAAACACTTGGACCTTCCACATGGGCTCCAAGTTTATATAACAGTAATGTGTGTAGTTACAGTAACCCAGATAACAAGCGATTGAACTGCAAGTTTGCTAAGCTATTGCTAGACTTGCCAGGCTTTGCAAGTTTGTTGCACAATTGCCGCAAGTCTGCATTGCATGACTCCAGTTCAACTTTCTTTGCAAACATTCTGGAAGTCTGCTGCATGTTCTGGTTCAGTTATGTTGTGCAATAGTCATCCCACCACAGGGGTCACTGTGACTTGCAGAGCTCTTGCTGTAGACACACTACTGCAACTTTGCTCTTGTTAGCGACTTGCCACGCAAATTTGCTACAAATTGGAAAAGTGTCAATTAGAACTTGTGCTTCAAGTGCTCTGCAAGTGCACAACTTTTCAGTGAAAATATGCAGCAAGTTAACAAGACATACAATTCAACACTGCCACAAATTTGTGGCAAGTTACCCTTGCTATCTGCAAATGTGTGTGGCTGCTTATTTACTAGTTGTACCGTTGTCTCCATAAGTTTTAAACTCACCTCTCCCACTCTGACCACCACGAAAAACATTCCCAGCGCTGACTCTTGCTTGTTGTCCTCCTTGTGATTCACTTCCAGTGTTTGGAGCACTGGCTACCCGGCTCTGAGGTTGGAAAACATCTGGTCGTTGTGCTCCATAGTAACCTCCTTCACCCTGACTCACTCCTCCATATGGTGGGATTGCTGCTTCACCAGCCCCAGTTCCTACACCTGGTCGCACACCACTTCGTCGTTAGGGTGGTATACCTCCTCACTCAGTCCCACTTCCTCCAATGATACCTCGTGTTGCTGGTCTACAAAAGGTTGGAGTCTCGGCCCATCGGTCACGAGGTTTGTGACCTTCACTTAGTGTTCCTCCTGTTGTTCGTTCTCAGTCGCGACCCTTACAAAAAGCACCACCAGTCTCACCCTCTCCACTCAAATTTTGAATACCTCTGTTGCCATGTTGATCATTTATTCGTCGGTGTGTGTAAACGTCTATCGTTCCCATTGAACGGTGTTTAAACACCGTCACAACT
>BLSH010320690.1:803808-816650 GCA_018402905.1 Glandirana rugosa | reverse complement strand
GGGACAGGAGAGGTCAGAGGCTGCGGATGGTGCAGGAGAGGTCAGCGGCTATGTGATAGGACAGGAGAGGTCAGAGGCTGGGGGATGGGGCAGTAGAGGTCAGAGGCTGCGGATATCAGAGGCTGCAGATGGTACAGGAGGTCAGAGGCTGCGGAGGTCAGAGGCTGGGGGATGGTACAGGAGAGGTCAGAGGCTGCGGATGATGCAGGAGAGGTCAGCGGCTATGGGATGGGACAGGAGAGGTCAGAGGCTGGGGGATGGGACAGGAGAGGTCAGGGTCTGGGGGATGGAACACGAGAGGTCAGAGGCTGTGGAGGTCAGAGGCTGGAGATGGTACAGGAGGTCAGTGGCTGCGGAGGTCAGAGGCTGGGGGATGGGACAGGAGAGGTCACAGGATGGGACAGGAGAGGTCAGAGGCTGCAGAGGTCAGAGGCTGCAGATGGAACAGAAGGTCAGAGGCTACGGAGGTCAGAGGCTGCAGATGGTACAGGAGGTCAGAGGCTGCGGAGGTCAGAGGCTGTAGATGGTACAAGAGGTCAGAGGCTGCGAAGGTCAAAGGCTGCAGATGGTACAGGCGGTCCGTGGTTGGGGGATGGAACAGGAGAGGTCACAGGCTGCGGAGGTATTTTTGATGGCACCCCAACGCAGGTCAGTGGACGTGCAGCGCAGTACAGCACGCAGCAATGTACTAACATACTTACAGTGTGGTATGCTTAAAAAATGGTGAATGCACTATTTTTGGGCATTCATTCTGAATAGCACTTCAGCACACCCACTGACAGACACACACAAGTGTTGGGACTGCTCCCAGTATTTATTTGCAGTAATGTGCAGGTTACTACAATGTACACCAATGCAATACCAACATACCCTCCAATGTCAGCAAGTTCCCTTACCAGGACTGGCTCCCAGCTTCTTCCAGGTGCTGGGTCTTTCTTTGGTTGTCTTGATTGGCCAGTGTGGGAAGACATACAATATATTACCAAACGTATTGGGACGCCTGCCTTTACACACACATAAACTTTAATGGCATCCCTGTCTTAGTCCGTAGGGTTCAATATTGAGTTAGCCCACCCTTTGCAGCTATAACAGCTTCAACTCTTCTGGGAAGGCTGTCCACAAGGTTTAGGAGTGTGTCTATGGAAATGTTTGACCATTCTTTCAGAAGGCACTCATATGGTCGAGAAGGCCTCTAATTCATCCCAAAGGTGTTCTATTGGGTTGAGGTCAGGACTCTGTGCAGGCCAGTCAAGTTCCTCCACCCCAAACTCGCTCATCCATGTCTTTATGGACTTTGCTTTGTGTACTGGTCCAAATCATTTGGTGGAGGGGGAATTATGGTTGTTTGCCAGGGGTTGCGTTTGGCGCCTTAGTTCCAGTGAAGGGAACTCTTAAGGCGTCAGCATACCAAGACATTTTGGACAATTTCATGCTCCCAACTTTGTGGTAATGGTTTAGAGATGACCCCTTCCTGTTCCAACATGGCTGTGCACCAGTGCAGAAAGCAAGGTCCATAAAGACATGTATGAGAGAGTTTGGGGTGGAGGAACATGACTGGCCTGCACCTCAACCTGATAGAACACCTTTGGGATGAATTAGAGCGGAGATTGTGTGCCAGGCCTTCTAATCCAACATCAGTGGCTGACCTCACAAATGCTCTTCTGGAAGAATGGTCAAACATTCCCATAGACACACTCCTAAACCTTGTGGACAGCCTTCCCAGAAGAGTGGAAGCTGTTATAGCTGCAAAGTGTGGGCCAACTCAATATTGAACCCTACGGACTAAGTCTGGGATGCCATTAAAGTTTATGTGCATGTAAAGGCAGGTGTCCCAATACTTTTGCTAATATAGTGTAACTACCATACACAGGCAAAAAAATAAACAAACTTGCCAATGCAGCCTTTACTTTCACTTTATGTATATTGGTGTGATACAGTCTAAAAAACACACCTGCCAATGGACGAGCATTGCGGTGGAGTGTGGTACCAAAAAATGGTGCATGCACTGTTATTTGGCACTTATTCAGAATGGCACTCCAACACATCTGACAAGTAAAGTTCGGGCCGAGTATAAGTTCTGTCCGAACACCCAAATTGGCAGGGTGTTCTACCGTTTGGCCAGCCAAATGCCCCACAATGCACTGCGTGCTGCACAGTGCATTCTAAGCCCTGATTGGCTGAAGCAATAAAGGCTTTTCCCAATCAGGGCACAGAGCACTGTCAGACCCATGATTGGAGAAAGTCATGATGACTTAGCCCAATCATGGCTCATTGCTCATAGACCCATCCCACACTATAAAAAGGTTTCTTCCCAGAGGGGCCATTTGCAGTGTGATATTGGCATGGAAAGAGATAGAACAACAGGGCTCTGTTTATTGCTACCAGTGAGTTAGTGTGCTATAGTGTGCTATTGTGATTCTATTGTGAGTGTAGAGTGTCAGTGTTGTCTGAATATAAAGAAAGTGCAGCGTCAGTGTAGTGCATCTGTGCGGTTTTACTGTAGTGTCAATGTAGTGTGTCAGGACAGTTTTACTGTAATAGCAGTGTAGTGCATTCATGCAGTTTTACTGCAGTATATTGAAGTGTGTCAGTGTAGTGTGTCAGTATTACAATTTAGTTTCTTCTGCGGTGAATGACATGAATGGTGGATGAATGGTGAGGACATCTTGTGGTCAGTACTTGAAATTACAGACTGCTGCAGATTACTATATGATGTCCCCCCCCTTTGAGAAAGTCCACGATTGGCGGACGAAACGCGTCAGCATCCACGTCACCCCACTCAGTCGGGATGTCACAGCCGACCACCCCCATGTGATCATGGACACAGTCCTTCCACAGGAATCTCACGGCTACCCTTGCAGCTCCTGTTGCCAGCCCCATTGGAGATGCCGCCTACTGCCTGCACACAGCAGGGATCCTCATCCTAAGGAGATCGATTATGCAAGACCTATGCCGTTATACCCAGTGAAGACGGGTGAGGCTGTGTGGCTATTCTTTTTGTATCCCCAAGCTAAATACTTTCAGTTGATCTCCAGGCTGCACGGAGCTGTGGGGATGAGCGGCACTTGTCCATCCAGTCAAGGATGACACTCAGCCCACTTATGCCGCTAATACCTACAAGTGATTTACTGTTTAAATCCACAAGTTTTTTTATTGTGCATATCCTGTGAGTACGCATAGACTGTTTTTCAATCTGTGGGTGCAATTGCTTCAACACATACCTTACTGGCTCAGGATCGCACCACCTTCTACTACATACATTGTTTTTTCTACACTTGGGACCAAGTTACTGGTTGGTTGTTTGATCCTCAATCTGATCTGCGTTCTGTGTGTGTGTGTCGGACGAGTGGTGTTGTATGGTGTATGAAGCCTGACTGTTCTCTCCCCCCTGTTTTGACAACGTTGTCAATTTTTAATCTTATTGCATCTATGGTGATTGTGTTGTTTGTTATTGGCTTTTTTATGAAATTTTCAATAAACTTTAAATTTTTAAGGCTACCTTTGTCCCCATGGGCTCTTTTTGTGTTCACAAATGTTCTCTATTGTAGTGTGTCAGGGCAGTTTTACTGCAGTATATTGTAGTGCGTCAGTGCAGTTTTACTACAGTATATTGAAGTGCATCAGTGCAGTTTTACTGCAGAATATTGTAGTGCGTTACTGCAGTTTTACTGCAGTATATTGAAGTGGGTCAGTGCAGTTTTATTGCAGTATAATTGTAGTGTGTCCATGCAGTTCTACTGCAGTATATTGAAGTGCATCAGTGCAGTTTTACTGCAGTATATTATAGTGTATCTGTGCAGCTTTACTGCAGTATATTTAAGTGCATCAGTGCAGTTTTACTGGAGTATATTGAAGTGCGTCAGTGCAGTTTCACTGCAGTATTTTGTAGTGTGTCTGTGTAGTGCGGTGTTTTACACCGCATTACATAACATTTAGTGCTGTATACCCCCTTTTTTTTGGTTGCTACATGTTCTTGTTTTGGTTTTGTTTTTTTTAAATTGTGAGCTGCAGTTTTTCTCACTGCAGCACTCTTGCCCCCCCCCCCCCCCCCATTTTTATTTTTTTTTAGTTTTGACATTTCTGTCATCAGCAGTCCTCAAAAGTGCACCAAACACCACTTTCCCTTCATTAAAACGCATCCAATTACACATTTCCCCGTCTCTAGTACATTTGGGTAATAAGCCCCCCATCATGTCTGGGAGGCCAACAAGGAGAGGCAGACGTTCTCATGCCACTATGAGGGGGCCAGCAGCGTCTGTGTCCACAGGCAAAGGTGGACGTGGTCCGTCCTCAGGCAGAGCACCATTTTCTCTGTTTAATGATGTTGCCCATGCTATCCAGCCACAGTATGCAGAGGAGGTGGTGGACTGGCTTACTAAACATCCTCATCCTCCTCATCCTCTATCACCCAAGCAGAGACTAGTGCACAGCTCACCGCAGCTGCCAGAGCAGCTTATTCTGCCTCCTTGTCCACAGCAACTCCTGCCATAGCCCCAGCATCATGCTTGGACGAGTCATTTGAACACAGTGTCAGCCACTTACTCCTTGACGATGCACAGGCATTACTTGAATCTGATGTTGGTTCTGACTCTGAGGCAGTGGCGTTCCAAGGGGGGGAGGGTGGGGGTGCAGTCCGTCCTGGGTGCCACACATTGGGGGGGTGTCAGCCGTGTAGCAGGGCTGATCCTGGGCACAGACGCCGCGAGCTGAGGTAGAGGGGCCCAACCAATTTAGCAGGGAAGGAAGGGGGTCGGTGGAGGCAGAGAGAAGACTGGGTGCCGCGATCTGCAGGCTGTAGCAATTTAAAAAAAAGAACTTTCCCCAGCCGATCGGACTCTTTCTTCACTTTTGGGTGCCGCCGTGCAGTAATCTCCTGTGCGATAAGTATATGACAGTCACGGCCTCTCCTATATCAATCCACCGGGCAGGCCAGGACTATCATGTACTTATCACACAGGAGATTACTTCATGGCGGCACCCAACACTGAAGAAAGAGTCTGCTCGGCTGGGGAAAGTTTTTTTTTTATAAATTGCTACAGCTTGCAGATCACGGCACCCAGTCTTCTCTCTGCCTCCACCCACCCCCCTTTCCTTCCTTGGGATGCCTCTGACTGGGATGGACCCCAGCAGCCAGACCACAGCAACCAGGCTCCAGACCCCAGCATCCAGGCCCCAGCAGCCAGACCCCAGCAGCCAGGCCCCAGCAGCCAGGTCCCAACAGCCAGACCCCAGCAGCCAGACCCCAGCAGCGAAGCCCAAGCAGCAAGACCCCAGCAGCCAGACTTCAGACCCCAACAGCCAGGCCCCAGCAGCCAGACCCTAGCAGCCAGGCCCCAGCAGCCAGACTTCAGACCCCAGCAGCCAGGCCCCAGCAGCCATATTCCAGGCCCTAGCAGCCAGACCACAGCAGCCAGGCCCCAGCAGCCAGACCCCAGCAGCCAGGCCCCAGCAGCTAAACCCCAGCAGCCAGGCCCCAGCAGCCAAATTGCAGCAGCCAGGCCCCAGCAGCCGACAAGTCACAAGCTTTGCACGCTGCGATTTTGTCGGGGGGGGGGTTGGGGTACCAGATATAAAATCCACCAAATGATCTTGGTACGCCCCTGCTCTGAGGTTGAGGAAGGTAGGAACATGAGCCTACAGAGAGTGGAGATGCAGCCAAGAGCCCACATACTCCTTTACATCTTGGGTGTTGTATAAACTACCTCAAAGCAGAGAAACAAAGAACCCAAGTACTTCTCTTTATCCTGTCCCTTGGGTGCTGTATGGACTACTTCCATACCATGAAAACAAGAGTCCAAGTACTCCCAAGCATCCTGTCATTTGGATATGGTTTGGTCTGCCTCAAAGTCTTTAAAGCAAGAGCTCAAATATCCCCTGCATCCTGTCCCTGGGTACTGTATGGACTACCTCAAAGACATAAAACCAAAAGCCCAATTATTTCCCTACATCTTGCCCCTTGGGTGCTGTATTTACTACATGAATGCCATAAATGAGCCCCATTACTCCTCCGTATTCTGTCCTTTGGGTTTTGTATGAGCTACCTCAGAGCCATGAAACCAAGATCCCCATTTCAGTCCTGCATCCTGCCCCTTGGGTGTTGTATGGACTACCTCAAAGCCATGAAACTAAGAACACTAGTTCTCCCCAGCATCCTGCCCCTTGGGTGCTGTATGGACTACATCAAAGCCATGGTACCAAAAGCCGAGTACTCCCCTGCATCCTGCCCCTTTGGTGCTGTATCGGTGCTATACCTGTAAACTCTTCTCTCCTCCTAGCCACCAAATAAAATGATTGCCATCATCAGAAGTGTATTAAATTGCTTGCAAAATGCAGGAGAACACACAATAATCCTTTAAAATGTGCAGCAAGCCCTTTGAGGACATCAGGAGATGAAACGCGTAGGCCGGGGCTGTGGATGTGGCATCACTATGTAGGTTGGAGTCCACTCTCGCAGCCAGGGAAAGCAGCTGGATTCGACTGGTGAGTTTGTAAATTGCCTGTATACTAGTGATGAGCGTGATGCAAAAATACATAGGTGGTGGATGTTTATGCCAAATAAAATATTTCTACAGTGTTATTCTATAAAGTTTTCTTCTTCTCTTTTCCCTTGCTAATGTTTGCGAGCTGGGTAATACCATAGCAAGTCGAATTGCACTGCTGTATGCCACCTGGAGATCAGCTATTTGATGGTTAGTCAGAACACCAGACAGTATCTCTGATAAGCGACAGGTGAGCTTGGTGGCAGTGAACACTCATGGTTTCGGTGGTGAAGTTTAGAATTTCTGCAATGTGGAGGTAGTTCTTCAATATTATGAGCACTGGCACTTTATGATATAAAACTGAACACTTGTTACTTTGGGGACTTTAATGTTCTATGATACATATTGCAATTTAAGTTGTTTGATAAGTGCACAGGACACTTTATGATGGTGATTTTTTTATTATTGATTTATTGATTTTTAAATGAATATCTATTTGCTATATTTTGTTCCCTTTGATTGAGCTATATACAGCAAGGGTCACGTTATGATGATGAGCTTTTTATTGATTAATGGTTTAGTGCACAGTAGGATACACTTTTTTTTCGTTTTTTTGTTTTTTATTCAGTGGTTTTAGCACTGTATTATTATTTTTTTTATTATTATTGTTTTTTTTTAAACACATGTGTTTGTAACTGTGGGTGTTGTAGCTACAGACAAAAACATTGAGGTTGGGGGCACACTGCAGTATTGCCTTAAAGTGACCCTGCGATATACAAAAGCAACTCAAGGAAGGCACCCCTGTAATAAAAACAGTAATTAGATACCTTACCTGTTGCCACCGGCAAACTTTAAGATCACTGGTAAACTAAAGCCACCTACACACGGAAAGACGATCGTACGTACGATCGTCGCAAATCGTATGTTGGATAATGTAACTTGCATACTGACTGCACTACACGATCGTACGAGCACGGAAGAACGTTCAGGTGCATGTATATAAGGATCCGGCCGTTCCTGACTTCTGAGCATGCGTGTTTTGCACAATACAACTTGTTGTACCAACTGCTCTGTACACACGATACAACGGTCGTATGAGCGCTTATTGATACCACCAAGTTTTCTAGTCTGCTCATACAACTCCCTTGTACAACCGTCGTTTGTTTGACTGTTCTAATCGCGCATACGAACGATTGATATCGCATACAATGGTCGTTAGTACGACCTGTTGTATACGATCGTCGTCCCGTGTGTACGAGGCTTAACACTTCCGGGAGTGTCAATCTCCTGGGTCCCCTCAGCTCTCCCTGGTTCCTCCTGCTGATCTCCTTGTTATTGCAGGAAGGAGTACTAAAATCAATGTCAGCAGAAGGAACCAGTTAGAGCAGGGTTTCTCAATTCCAGTCCTGAAGGCGCACCAACAGGTCATGTTTTCAGGCTTTCCATTATTTTGCACAGGTGATTTGATCAGTTTCACTGCCTTAGTAATTACCACAGCTGTTTCATCTGAGGGAAATCCTGAAAACATGACATGTTGGGGCGCCTTGAGGAATTCCTTGAGAAATGTAATTGAGAAACACTGAGTTAGAGCTACAGAAGACCCTTTTGGATAGGTCTGTTTACATGCTGGTTTTGAGGGGCAGTTGCTTAGGATAGGAACAGGGTTCAGCAGTGGGGCAGTGATAAAGATACACCTTGCTTGAGTCACTTCAGTATAGCAACAGGGTCAGCAAAGTAGCTTTATTGAAAAACCAACATAAAATCACTGTTCTTTTTCTATCACTGAACAATATAAAAACAAATTGATATATAGCACTCATCACAAAGGATTTCTAGAGATTATAAAACAGCTATTTGAGATACTGCAGTTGAAAGCTAGACCAGTCCAGCATATACCATGGAAGTGGCAGAATTCATGGCAGGATAATACTAAAATATATGTACAGGTTACAAGAGATTTGCATTGACTCCTGCCCCTAACAGGATGAATATCATCAAAGGATGGTAACACAAGGTTGAAACATACTTATACCCTATAGTACTCCTAAGTATATTATAACCTTAGGCGTGCGCAAGGGGTGTGCAAGGTATGCCTGGGCACACCCTAATTCTGTGGTTGGCAATGACTGCAGGTGACAGTTAAACCGCAATCCTTCTTTGCTGACCCTCAGAACCTGGACAGGAAAGGCGACAGGGGTAGAATTTAGTGGAACTGATCTGTATTTTCCTCCTGTAGCAGCTGAAAGTAGGCTTCTCTTCCTTTCCCTCTCATCGACATTCAGCTGCCACAGGAGGAAAATACAGGGGATCGGTACCAATATATCCCAACCCCACCACCCCTCCTGTCCATGTTGCTCTTCTTTCTGTTGCATGGGTCCCCCTGTGAGCTCCCTTCATCGACCTTCCCTCCATTGTTTCAGGATGGAGAGTGGGGAAGAAGCCGGTAAATATGTAAAATTCATATGTGTTTGAGCTTTGGGGTGCACACCCTAATGCAGTAGGCTGCACACACCTATGATTAAAACAATAAAGCTAGTAGCAGGTCACCTCCAGCGTGTCTAAGTTTTTTATTGGCCAACCAGGATGACACATCTAGTTTTGACTTCCAGGGTATAGAGAGGGTCACAAATGTAGCGCCTACCCCACATTTCCAGGGGCCTGGTGGTGACCCCCAGAGACAGCAGGGAGGGTTAACTTCTCTTCTCAGGGTGCAGGTTATTGGGCATGGTGGGTAATGTACAAGGTAGAAAGATGGGCACCAGTCACTTTTATGCCTAAACAAAGAGAAGTTTATTAATCACAACAGGAAAAATATGCAAGAGAGGGGATAGGGCACAGGACACCCTTAGTCAAAAATAGTAACGATCAGCAGACAGGCAGACTCCTTAGACAAAAAGGTCAGATAAGGCAGACAGCAGTACACGAAAAGAGTCTTTAAGCTGAATCAGCACATCTGTACTTTGTACAGTTTGTACTGACTCCTATAGTAACTGAACTTTACTCACAGTGTCATAAAGAATTCTTTGTATGAGTTCTCTCTTGAAGCTCTCCCAGCCACCTCATGAGTCCCTGGTCCATGAAGAGTCACCTCTGGTACTTCTGTAGCACTCCATCCCTCGCAGAATTGTTTCCAGGTATTGAGGAGGCTCTTCTCTGCAGAATCTTGAATACCTGGATAGGCCTCGAACAGACCTAGCAGCCAGTAGGACTCCCAGATAGGCCTCAGGCTTCAGGCCTAGCAGCCAGGAGCTGTTTGACACACATCCACCCAGGCTGCAGTCCACGGTGGGAAGAGACCGATCACCTGACCTTCTCCCCTTAAATACCTTCTACCAGCATTCATAGCAGCTATTCTGATTGGCTGAGAAAACTATGTTTATTCATAAGCTGACTTCACTGTAGCTCATCATACTAATGCCAAAGGCAACAGTGCCATATACTGGCAAAAGGGAGAAGCCACAGCTAAACAAGATGAGGAAGAAAGCCATTTAGCCACTAAACACTACAAATTAGCCAGGCTAGCTGCCACCCATCAAGCTAAATGTACCTGTCGCCCTATTTTGGGACAAGGGTGCTACACAAAGAAAAGACATGCAATATATTCTTTGAGGAGGGGGAGAAGTCAGGCAGGATGTTGGCCCGTATTGCTTCCTCCCAGCAGTGATAGGGGCGATTAAAACTCAGACAGGAGAATTAGTCAGCTCCCTGGAGTGGATTGTCTGGGAGCTGGCCGGTTTTTATGAGACCCTGTACCTTCCGGGTACCCCCTATGACTCGGCCGACCTAGTGAACTATGTCAGTGCCCTGGACTTCCCCAAATTGTCAGCAGCACAAGCCAAACGGTTGGAAGCTCCCTTGACCATGGGGGAACTTCGGAAGGCGGTGGGCGCATTTCCCAATTGTAAAGCTCCTGGGGAGGACGGCCTGCCCATGGAGGTTTATAAACAATATTCTGAAATATTGCTCCCGCGCCTCATGCGGGTCTTTAACGAGTCACTGGAGTTGGGGGAGCTGCCCCCCTCCATGTCATGGGCCAACATCATTCTACTTCTGAAAGCAGGAAAAGACCCGGTAGACCCAGGGTCTTACCGACCTATCTCGCTCTTACAGAGCGATGTGAAGATTTTAGCTAAGGTCCTGGCCGTTCGTTTAAATGGGGTCATAACTTCTGTAGTCCACTCAGACCAGGCAGGATTTATGCCCAATAAATTGACAGCGATCAATTTAAGAAGACTTTTTTTGAATATGCAGTCCCCTGTGGATAATATGGGAAGTAGGGCCCTACTGTCACTAGACGCCACAAAAGCGTTTGACAGTATAGACTGGGAGTATTTATGGGCCATACTTGAACGCTTTGGCATAGGCCCCAGATTTATAGCCTGGGTAAAACTACTATACACCCGACTTCAAGCTGCCATCAGAACCTTTGGAAATCTATCACATAACTTTGCCTTGCGAAGGGGCACCAGACAGGGATGCCCGCCCTCGCCCCTCCTGTTCGCCCTGGCTATTGAGCCCCTGGCAATAAAGATCAGGTCCCATGCGGGGATCGTGGGATTTCATTACGGGGAGATACAGGAGAAAGTGTTACTATGCGCTGACGACACCCTCCTCCTCCTGGGGGACACTGATGCCTCATTACAGGAAGCCATAGCCACTATTACAGAATTTGGTGCCTTCTCAGGTCTCCATATTAACTGGTCGAAATCAGCTCTACTGTTGTTAGATGGTGATCAGACCCAAAGGATACCGACCTCATGCACTATACCACTTACGTCGTCCTTTAAGTATCTTGGGATCCAGGTGACGCGATGCCCCAGGGACTTCTGCCAGCTGAACATTTTCCCCCTCCTCCAGCGATTTAGGGAGCGCATCAGAACCTGGCGTTCTTTGCGAATATCGGTAGCCGGAGGGGTAAATCTCGTAAAAATTATTCTTATGCCCAATTACTTTATTTTCTCCATAACACACCTATGGTGATACCTCTGAAAATCTTTAGAATAGTAAACTCTATTTTCCGAGCCCTAATCTGGAGGGAGGGTACCCCGCGGATTAAGCTGGAACACCTGCAGAGGCCCAAGGATGAGGGGGTTGGCGCTCCCGAATCCGTGGCTATATTACATAGCGGCGCAATTACAACATCTTATAGGGGCCATGAGGGGGGAAGGCGTGAGAGGGTCCTCTACCGTAGTGATGCTGCATACCATTCAAAGAGACTCGGTCCCCCCGGGCGCTTGAGGCACAAGCCTTTGGCCTGCCGAACAAAAGATACCCGACCTACAATCTTATTCAAAAGATATGGAACAAGACCAAATATATCCAGGGGGCGACAGGGTTTACTGCCTTCAGTCCCATCTGGGATAACAATACATACTCGGAACTGGCCAAACTACAGATAGGCCCTAGGTGGATCAAATATGGAGTGACATACCTCAAGCAGATATTTAAGGATGGGGTCCTATTGCCATTCACCGAACTACGGGCTAAGTTCGGACTACCTGCTAGTATGCATTTTAGTTATTTACAGCTGCAGCATGCGGTGAGGGCACAGAGTGGGTCCTCTGAGTGGCACCTGTCTCCTGTCCCACTGTTTGACCTCGTTGAGGAAGTTACCTCTTCTAAGGGCTTCATATCACAAAGTTATACCATACTACTTCAGTCCTTCTCGGGCGATTGCCCCCTGGCGGCGGTGGAAAGGTGGGAATGGAATGTGGGTCCCCTGGATGGAGATTAATGGGAAGAGGCTTTTCAGGCAGTGGTTTCATGCTCACTGAATGTGTCCCAGAGGCTGACACAACTATACATCCTTCTGAGAGTACATTACACTCCTCATAGGTTGCACCTGGGGACAGGTGGATGGGCCTGAGGACAGACGCCAATTGTACCAGATGCAAGAGAGACCATGGGGATTTGATCCACTTATTATGGCGCTGCCCAAAACTGCACCACTACTGGGCAGGAATTGTGCGGCGCATCGGCATGGTCTTTTGGGTAACTCTTCCACTGGACCCTAGGGCCTGTGTCTTGGGTATACTGGAGGAGTATGATTGGGAGGCTAATGTTAGAGAAGCTATACTCAGAGCCAGTGGCGGCTGGTGAAGTTTTTGGATGGGGGGGCACCAGGCCCCGCCCTTCCCTTTGACCCATCCTACTTTTAATAAGCCACACCCCTTATAGAATCCACCCACTCCGTCCCCTGTATTCCACATATTGTGTCAGGGGTATACAGCTCAGCATCACAGGACACAGTATACAGCCTTCTCAATGGGTTTTCTGGTACGGCTACGCGGCGTGTTAAGGACGGGTCATCACCACGTCAAAACCCGTCGCGGTATTATTCACCTAGTTTAGGGGTACCAGAGA
>BLSH010320690.1:789380-801215 GCA_018402905.1 Glandirana rugosa | reverse complement strand
ATAGGTGGGGGGCAGTTTGCAGCCAGTGAGATAGGTGGGGGGCAGTTTGCAGCCAGTGAGATAGGTGGGGGGCAGTTTGCAGCCAGTGAGATAGGTGGGGGGCAGTTTGCAGCCAGTGAGATAGGTGGGGGCAGTTTGCAGCCAGTGACACAGGTGGTACATTGCAGAGTCGTCGTCCCCCTGCACTTACCCCATCCAGCAGGCAGGATTCTTGCTGCAGAGATTCGGCATGCGAGAGCGCGCTGGGTCTGCAGAGTTCGGCACACAGAGAGCGGCTGTCCCCCCCTCGTCGGTCACCGGGCGGTCAGGGTCTCTGTGGGAGCGGAAGTCACCTCCACTGCTACAGTGACCCGCCCCCGGCCCCGCATCCAATCACCCTGAGCGGAGGCTCAGGGCAGCCAATCAGCCTATGCATGGCCGCAGGAACAAGCGCACATGCATAGGCTTTAATGGCCGACCAATAGGCTCACTACTTGGCTGTCATGTGACAGCCAAGGAGCCGAAAAGAAAAAAAAAAAAAGAAAGTCAATGTACCGGCGCCACCTGTAGGTGGGCGGGGTTGACTATTTTTTTTTTTTTTCTTTCGTCTTTTGCCGGCGGGGAGGCGGCGCCCCAGCGCCCCTCCCACACCATCCGCCGCTGCTCAGAGCTCCGTTTCATTGGAAGGATGAGGACCCGCCCACAGTGAGGAAGTGGGTGGCAAAAGTGGGAGACCAACTCAGGTTGGAAAAACTAGTGTACCAACATAGGGGAAATGAGCACAAGTTTGAGAGGCTGTGTGCTCCGTGGCTAGATGTACGGGGGCTTGCCCTGGTAGATCTGGTTATGGAAAGACTGCTGTGGATGTGATCTGGGATGTGCCCTGGGCTACCTGGTACTCCAGGCCATAGACCTGTGCAATGTACTTACTGGCAACCGATTGCTGCATGGGACCTATGACCTCAAGGTGACTGCTCAAACTAGATGTCTTTGATCATTACCTGATGGTGTGAATATTTCTGTGGCAATGTACAAGGGGGGAAGATGGGGTCTGTGACTGTTTACTGTAAAACTGCTAACTGCGGTATGTTACTGTATGTTTGTTTTTTCTGCAAATTATCAATAAACAGCTTTGTTGGATTAAAAAAAAAAAGAATATGATGGTATATGTTTGTGTGAGAAGTATTTGATTTTAGTTAAATGCATGTAAAGAAAATAATGCATATAGATATATGACACATCTATAGTATAATATTTGATTTAATTGTATTCACTATATGAGGTAGCGCTGAGCACACTGTCACACAAATACCTTAGACCTCTGTCACCCCACTGGTCTCGACTTAAATTTAAAATCATTACTATTATTATTGTATTATTATTATTATTATACAGGGCTTATATAGCACCAACAGTTTGTGCAGCACTTTACAACATGAGGGCAGGCAGTACAGTTACAATACAAATCAATACAGGAGGAATCAGAGGGCCCTGGTCCTTAGAGCTTACAATTTAAAAGGGAGGGTCAAGTAATACAAAAGGTAATAACTGTGGGGATGAGCTGATGAAGAAAATAAAAATACAGTTGTTAGGTGGAGGCACGATAAGTTTCTTTGAAGAGCAGTTTTCGGGGCTCACCTTAAAGTGGATAGAGTGGGAGATAGTCAGACATATTGGGGCAAGGATCTCCAGAGGATGCAAGAGGCTCAGAAGTCCTGGAGATGAGCATTGGAGGAGGTGACAAGGGAGCCAGAGAGCAGGAGGTCTTGAGAGGAACAAAGAAAACAATTTGGTTGGTATTTTGGGACTAGGTTAGTGATGTAGCTGGGGGCAGAGTTGTGGATAGCTTTGTAAGTTATTGTTAGTATTTTTTAATTTGTTGGTTGAGTGTCAGCCAATGGGGGGATTGGCAGAGAGGGGTAGCAGACACTGAACCGTTGGTAAGGTGGATGAGTCTGGCAGAAGCATCTAAGATGGACTGAATAGGGGATAGCCTATGTAAAGGTAAGCCAATGAGGAGAGAGTTGCAGTAGTCGAGGCGAGAGATAACCAAGAAGTGAATTAGGAGCTTTGTGGTTTCACGTTAGGAAGTGGTGTATTTTGGAGATGTTGCGGAGGTGGAGGTGGCAAGCTTTGGAAAGTGACTGGATGTGGGGCTGAAAGGAGAGTTCAGAGTCCAGGATTACACATAGCATGCTGGCATGTGGGAATGGGTGGATGGTTGTGCCACTGATCATGACAGAGAAGTCAGGGGCATGGGCACGTGGGGGAGGAAATATTATGAGCTTGGTTTAGGACAGGTTGAGTTTGAGGAAGTCGTGCAACATCCAAAATGATATGATAGTCAGTAAATTAGTGACGTGTGAGGAGATTGATGTTGTGAACTAAGGGGTAGAGAGATGGATTAGTTGACCTAACTACCCATACCCTATACCCTTTGTGGTCCTGTCAATTTACAAGAATGGTTGAACTTCTACAATCTGAAACTCATCCAAAGTCATAAAATGACCTCATATTAAAAGGTTAGTCCAACTTAACCAACACTGATTCTTTGCTTTTTAGCCACTTGCCGACCGCCCGCCACAGCGTGATGGCGACAAAGTGGCTCGTTATCGCAAACCGCCGCCACATGACAGCGACCGCGATAAGTAGTATTGTGAGCGCGCACACGCCGCCGGAGGCACGCTCACTGTGTTCCAGAGGGGCCAGGGAGCGGGTAGGGCGGACTCAATCTCCGCCGGCTACCTGCGATGGCCGCCCCGCAGTGAAAGAACGGAGGTCCGTGTATGTAAACACGGATCTCTGTTCTGACAGCGGGGGAAGGGCTGTGATCACAGGCTTCCTGTATATGGAAGCCATGATCACTCCCCTTCCCCTGCCAGCCCAGCCCCCATACAGTTAGAACACACTGAGGGAACACAGTTAAACCTTATAGCGCCCTATGCAGGTTAACCCCTTCACTGCCAATGGCATTTACACAGTAATCAGTGCATTTTCATAGCATTGATCGCTGTATAAATGCCAATGGTCCCAAAAAAGTGTCAAAATGGTCTGACATGTCCGCTGCAATATCGCACTACCGCTAAAAATCTTAGATCGCCGCCATTACTAGTAAAAAAAATGTAAAAAAAAAAAAAACCCCAGAAATGAATGCTCATCGTTCGTATACGTGGCAACTTTTGCGTAAACCAATCAATAAATGCCGACTGCAATTTTTTTTACCAAATATATGAGGAAGAATATAAATCAGCCAAAACCGATGAAAAAAATTAGTTTTTTTGCAAAATTGTCGCTTTTTTTTGTTTATAGAGGCGATCAGAAATGACGCAGAGGCGATCAAATACCACCAAAAGAAAGCTCTATTTGTGGGGAAAAAAGGACGCAAATTTTGTTTGGGTGCAACGTTGCACGACCGCTCAGTTAAAGCGACGCTGTGCCGAATCGCAAAAAGTGCTCTGCTCCTAAAGTGTGAAATCCTTCCGGGGCAGAAGTGGTTAAAAAGCACTGACAGGTCAGGTTGTATCATTTTTATATATCTCTTGTAGCCTTGAGAAAAGATCAATGCACTTGATTTCCCAGTAGTTACTATTTGTAGTGACTATTATAAGGGGATCTCATTCTCTGTTTGAATTTGATATTATTGTCACATAAGAGAGATTGTCCCTGCAGGTTCGAGGCTGTTCATGCTGCAAAAAGCAGAGAGACTCAATGGCTATAGGCAAGAGCTGGGAACTTTAAAAAGAAGATTTCTCCAGGGAAACTCCTAAGCAAATCAGCGAACATTTTAACTGACAAACATCTATCTATAGCCAAAATAGCAGTATTATTGTTGAACTAATCATTTTAATGACTTTATTGCATATGGGAGGATTGTAGTTGCCTGTGCATTATTAAAGGGAGGCAATATTGGTTAAAATAAAGTGTAGGATTAGAACCCTAGGTAGCGAAGGGTTAGAACCTCTGTCAAGTGTATACTTCTTTAAAGTGGTTGTAAAGGCACAAGGTTTGTTACCTTCATGCATTCTATGCATGAAGGTAAAAAAAAAAACCTTCTGTGTTCAGCAGTCCCCTAATACTTACCTGAGCCCCCTCTCGATCCAGCGATGTTCATGACAGCCTTGCCTGTACGGGGACTAGCATTTCTGAATGGCTTTTGGCAGCATCGGGAGAGCCGATCAGGAAACGTAGGGGGTGAGGCTGAGCTGGAGCTCCATGCCCTCCAAAGCAAGCTGCTTGCTGTGGGGGCACCCGGCAGGAGGGAGGAGCCAGGTCCGCTGGCGGGGGACCCGAGAAGAGGAGAATCCGAGCTGCTCTGTGCAAAGCCACTGCACAGAGCAGGAAAGTATAACATGTTTATTATTTTTTTAAAAACAAACAAGGCTTTAGTATCACATTAAAGTGGTAGTAAACTGCTGAAAAAAAAACAAAACCTGCAAGATAATAGCATAATGTGCTAGTATGCATCGCATACTAGCACACTATTAAATACTTACAGTATCTCACAAAAGTGGGTACACCCCTCATGTTTTTGTAAATATTTTATTATATCTTTTCATGTGACAACACTGAAGAAATGACACTTTGCTACAATGTAAAGTAGTGAGTGTACAGCTTGTATAATAGTGTAAATTTCCTGTCCCCTCAAAATAACTCAACACACAGCCATTAATGTCTAAACCGCTGGCAACAAAAGTGAGTACACCCCTAAGTGAAAATGTCCAAATTGGGGCCAAAGTGTAAATATTTTTTGTGGCCACCATTATTTTCCAGCACTGCCTTAACCCTCTTGGGCATGGAGTTCACCAGAGCTTCACAAGTTGCCATTGGAGTCCTCTTCCACTCCTCCATGATGAGATCACGGAGCTGGTGGATGTTAGAGACCTTGTGCTCCTTAGCCTTCCTTTTGAGGATGCCCCACAGATGCTCAATAGGGTTTAGCTCTGGAGACATGCTTGGTCAGTCCATCACCTTTACCCTCAGCTTCTTTAGCAAGACAGTGGTCGTCTTGGAGGTGTGTTTGGGGTCGTTATCATGTTGGAATACTGCCCTGTGGCCCAGTATCCGAAGGGAGGGGATCATGCTCTGCTTCAGTATGGCACAGTACATGTTGGCATTCATGGGTCCCTCAATGAACTGTAGCTCCCCAGTGCCGGCAGCACTCATGCAGCCCCAGACCACCCCCAGACACTCCCACCACCATGCTTCACTGTAGGCAAGACACACTTGTCTTTGTACTCCTCACCTACGCGGAGTATGGTCTGAGCACTGACAGGCTGACCCCCCCACCCCTTCAACCTCTGCAGCAATGCTGGCAGTACCCATATGTCTATTTCCCAAAGACAACCTCTGGATATGACGCTGAGCACGTGCACTCAACTTCTTTGATCGACCATGGCGAGGCCTGTTCTGAGTGGAGCCTGTCCTGATAAACAACAGCTGTATGGTCTTGGCCACCGTGCTGCAGCTCAGTTTCAGGGCCTTGGCAATCTTCTTATAGCCTAGGCCATCTTTAGGTAGAGCAACAATTGTTTTTTCAGATCCTCAGAGATTGAACTACAGCCACCTCTCATTGTCTTCTATTTACCCAGCAAATTGATGACCAAGATTTTTTACCAACAGTTTTGTGTGTCATGGTGACAACTGCCCCCTGGGCCGCTCCGCCTGTCCATATACTACCCTAGCCTTTCCATATACTACCCTAGCCTGTCCATATACTATGCTAGCCTGGCGATATACTACCTCAGCCTGTCCATATACTACCCTATCCTGTCCATATACTACCCTAGCCTGTCCTTATACTACCCTAGCCTGTCCATATGCTACCCTAGCCTGTCCATATACTACCCTAGCCTGTCCATATCCTACCCTAGCCTGTCCATATACTACCCTAGCCTGTCTATATACTACCCTAGCCTTTCCATATACTATCCTAGCCTTTCCATATACTACCCTAGCATGTCTATATACTACCCTAGCCTGTCCATATACTACCCTAGCCTTTCCATATACTACACTAGCCTGTCAATATACTACCCTAGCCTTTCCATATACTACCCTAGCCTTTCCATATACTACCCTAGCCTGTCCATATACTACCCTAGCATGTCTATATACTACCATAGCCTGTCTATGATATAAAACAATGGATGTGGTGGCCTTTTGGTGGGCATGATTTTTTTTGAGGGGGGGCAGCATTTCATTCTTGGACCCAGGCAGCACAATGCCTTGGGCCAGCCCTGGGCTTACCTGTAGGTAAAAATGTTCAAACGGGATATACAACCGCTTTATGTACCATATTTGTGTTAGTAAACAGTTCTAATGTAGAAAATAGGAATTTTTACCTACCTGTAAAAACTAAACAAATAGAAGACCATGTGGCAGCCTTTCAAATCTGGGAAACAGATGCCTCATGCTGAAAAGCCCATGAAGTAATGACAGATCTAGCAGAGTGAGCCCCCACATGGAAAGGGTGGAACCCTATAGGTTTAAATTGTCTAATTCATCTTGCAAAAGTGGAACAAGAGGCAAAATTTCTCCTTAGAGCCCCTCTGGAATGTCGGAAGTGAATCTGATTGTCTAATGGAGCTGATCGGGAGGCAGGTTTCCTAGGATAACCAAGTCCCCTTGAACCAAGAGCCCCCTAGAACTCCTCCCCTGCCTGATAGGCTGGCATCCATTGTTATTACCTTCCAAACCAATTGTAGAAAGGATTTTCCTGATTCCAGTGCCAAACTTGTGCCCGGCCATGCCAAAGCAAGCCTCGTCCTGCTGGTCTGTCATATGAGACAATCCAATGACTTGTCATATGCTGGCAGAATGTTGTGTTGCAACACTCCACTATAAACATGGGCATATGGATCTGCCTTGAAGGAGAAAAGTTGAAGGTTGGATGGTTCCTAAAGTATAGAGTATGAATATGGAATTTGAGAGTCTTGGGTCTGTTCAGGGGAAGAAAAATCTTGGACAGGGCCATTTCTAAGGCCAGGCCCAAATACTTCAAGTGATGAGAGATGTATGTGCTGATTTCTTGAGATTTATGATCCACTGAAATATTTGCAAAGTCAGCACAGTTCATTGGAGGTTTGCTGACAGGGTCTGAGACAACTGTTGCCTCAGAAGGAGGTTGCCCTGATATCCCTCTATGGGATTCTCAGAGAGTGAAGCAGATCAAATCCCAAGGTGCAGAGGACGGTCCAAAGGAAAGACCAAAAAATGGTATTGTTGCACATCCCCAGCAAAATGCTGCCATCAATCACAACAGGATGGAGGCAGAGATCGAAATTCTATCTTGTAGCCTCTGAATACCGCATCCTGGACCCAGAACAGAAAATGTCCCTGGAAAAAGCGTCTAATGTTGAACCAAAAGGCATTCCATATTGTGACAGGAAGCCAGGAAAATCTATGGGTTGTGTCCAGGATGGGAGATATATTTGTTTCAGGTTCATGCTGTACACTGATTGCTTTTGTGCTTTGTAGTGAGCCTGTTTGGGCTCAATTAAGGTTAACAAGCTCAGGTGTAACAGATTAGCACTCAGGGCTCTTAAAAACTCACAGGCTGCTTGGGGAAGATGCTCCACCCTGGCACCTGATTCCTGCATAGGGCTGTGGTGAGATTTAGTCTGTGTGATAGTTTTCTATGTGTCAGACAGGTTTTTGGGCAGCGGTAGGCTGTTCCAGACCTGGTAGATAGGATTCTGTGGTTTGCAGTTAGCAGGGCCGGCTCTACCACTAGGCAGAGTAGGCAGATGCCTAGGGCACACTGTCACCTAGGGCACCTGGCCACTGTTGATCCGTCACTGCTCTGCATGCATCGATCATTCATGTCATCACAGGAGAGCCGCGACTGGCAGTAACCCAACCCCCGCACCCCCCGGAGGCCGCTCTGCCTCTATCATGTCATTGAAGACCCGCGGCTGGCAGCACCTAAACCCCCTCCCCCAGGCCATTATGCCTCAAGCATGCCAGTGGAGAGCTGCTGTGCATCCTGGCTTGTTATGTCATTAGGGTCACTGGACAGCACCATAGTCGCACCCCCACGTGGAGGGCACTCTGCATGATGTATCCTGGCAATGAAGACAGAATGTCCAAGCAGAAGGCAGGAGCTGTACCAACTTTTCAAGTTAAATTACCTGTGATTTGTTGGAAGGGGCGATCCTAGCAACCAATCTTCTGTCTGTTACAAGGAAAGTTGGACAGCTCCTGCCTTCTGCTCGGACATGCCGCATCCTCTGTCTTCTACGTGCTGTGTAAAGTAAGGGAGGAGGCATTCACATAAAGGTGACTGTTTTACAAGGAGGGGGGGCTGTGTTACAGGGGTAGGGGGGCTGTGATACAAGGAGGGGGGCTGTGTTACAAGAAGGGGGGCTGTGATGTGAAGGGGGGAAAGAGGGCACTGAGGTAAAGGGGCTGTGATGTAAACTGGGGGACTTGGATGCAAAGAGGTCTGTGATGTAAAGCGGACACTGTATTGTAAAGGGGTGCTGTATTGCCACTATTTTTCTTCAGGCCGGGTCCAGAGGCGCAGATGTGGACCACGGTTGAAGAAATAGGTGGAGAAGCGCCGCAAAAAAACTCCACCTGCACCTCCACCGTACACATGGCCAGGGCAAAGGGGTTGGATCCAAGGGGGGGGGGTGGCAAAATGAGGTTCCGCCTAGGCTGAAAAAATTCATTGCACCAGCCCTGGCAGTTAGACACCCAAAGTGGCAAGGGTTTATTTCTGTTTCATTTTATTTTTGCTGTTTTTGATACCTGCACTTGTAACCACAGACTTGTAAATAAACCACAGACAGATCCTGCTGGCTGTCTGTGCCTACTTCACTATGCAGTGACCCATCCAGGGGGTCCTGCACACCCAGCTACTGAACTAATCACTCACAGATGGTGGAGGATTGCAGGCAGGTAAAGTAAGGTCAGCATGGATGAGATACTGAGGCAGCTGGCTCTGGCAAATACAAATCAGCAGCAGGCAAATGCAGGTTTGCAACAGAGCCTTGCAGCCCAACATAAGGCTCACCAACAGGGTCTTGCAGCTCACCAACAGAGCCTTGCAGTCCTAGAACAGGCAGAGGCCCGCCATAGGGAATTGCTGACACAGCAGAAACCAAGACACCAGCAGCAAATTGAGGCCATCATGAAACAGGTTCAGCAGAGGCAGCAGACCGAGGCTGGGAGTCATGCCGGTAACATACTGACTTTTCGGGTAAGCCACCTGTTGCCAAAAATAACTGTGGATGATGACCCGGAGATGTTTTTGACCACGTTTGAAAGGACAGCTGAAAAAGAGAGCTGGTCTAAAGAACAATGGGCTAGACTAGTGGCCCCCTACACTCTACAAGACGTATTATGACTTGGAGCCTGCAGATTCAAAGAACTATGATTGTTTCAAAACAGAAATATTGGTACGACTGGGTGTAACCTTGGCTGTCCGTGCTCAGTGTGTCCACAATTGGAGTTATCGGCTGGGAAAGCCACCCCGGTCACAAACGTATGACCTTATACGCTTGACCAGGAAAGGACTGCAACCAGAAACTCTGTCTGGACCAAAAATTGTAGAGCAAGTGGTCATGGACAAATTTCTAAGGTCTCTCCCTTCCGCCTTGCAGAAATGGGTGAGCCATGGAGATCCGGAAACAGCAGACAAACTTGTAGACCTTGTGGAAAGGTACCTAACGACTGAGAATCTGACGTCTTCCCTCAAAGACTCACAGACTTTCCACCCCAAGACCAGACCATCCCCAGCTATGGGTAAGACTGCACCAAGGGATGGGCGTGGAGAGAGTGAAAAATGGGGAACTAAAGGTATTTTTGGGACTGCTTATAATGTCTGGCGAGACACATGGGGTGACTAGAAAGTTAATTTGTTACCAGCCAGGAAGAGGGACATGTAGCGGCAGTTTGCCCAGCTATTGATGAACCAATGCACTGTGACTTTCTTACAGAGAGACAGCAGTCCCTATTTGCAACTTCATGCACTGTAGTAAAGGCAAATGAGAAACCTTTATGCAAAATGTGTTTAGATGGTAAAAATGATGTTGTATTGTTGGATTCAGGTAGCCTGGTTACCTTGGTAAAAACTGAACTGGTGGTGGGAAAAACCTTGCACCCTAGGAAAATGGCGGTCATTTGTGTACATGGGGACACTCGAGAGTATCTACGGTATCCTTTGTCACCAGGTGAGTTTGGTTCCCCAACTACCACATGACGCCATTGTGGGAAGGGATTTCCCAAAATTATGGGAGCTCTGGGATTGCCAAGATTCACCATTAAGTGGTTTGTCAGAGCCTGAAGGTTCTCCTAGGGAAGTGTGAGGATTCTCCTGAGTTTCCCTTATCAGTATTAGCAGGGGAAGCAGGGTCTAGGGAAAAGCCTGCAACCTCAGAAGAGGAACAGCGATCACTAGAGTTTGATGATCTAGAGCAGTGGTTCTCAGCTCCTGTCCTCGGGACCCACTAACAGGCCAGGTTGCAGGATAACTGAAATACATCACAGGTGATATCATTGGCTGCTCAGTGATTGCAGTATTCTAGTCTGCATCTCCCCAAGGTAATATTTAAAATCTGGCCTGTTGGTGGGTCCTGAGGACCGGAGTTGAGAACCACTGATCTAGAGGTACACAGAGAAAATTACACTGAACAATTGAAAGACCCCACATTACTAAGGGCCCGGGAGAATGTAGCGAAAATAGATGGGGAATTAGTTAACCCTGACGATAGGATTGCTCTCCTGTCCTTCATCATGGAAAGGGACCTGTTATACCGGATGTCACAGAGGGCAGAGAAAACCATTGAGCAACTGGTGGTGCCCAAAACTTACCGCAAGTTGGTCTTAGAACTGGCTCATGGGCACATTCTTGGGGACATTTAAGAGCTGAAAACACCCGGGATAGAACCTCACACAGAGGTTCTATTGGCCAGGGATCACTAAGGAAGTGGCAATGTACTGTTCCTCCTGTCCAGTGTGTCAGATTTCTGCACCCATGCCACATTTCCGCAGTTCTCTGGTACCCCTGCCCATCATTGAGGTCCCTTTTGAGAGGATCGCCATGGATTTGGTTGGCCCCTTGCTAAAGTCCGCTAGAGGGCACCAGCACATCTTGGTAATAATGGAATATGACGTCCGTTACCCTGAAGCAGTTCCTCTCTCCGAAACACCTCTGCCAAAGCCATTG
The DNA here is from genome assembly GCA_018402905.1 of Glandirana rugosa. Taxonomy (NCBI): domain Eukaryota; kingdom Metazoa; phylum Chordata; class Amphibia; order Anura; family Ranidae; genus Glandirana; species Glandirana rugosa. The sequence goes on along the minus strand of BLSH010320690.1, from coordinate 790,066 downwards.
CCAAAGAGCTATTTCAGGTTTTCAGCCTTGTGGGCATTCCTAAAAAAGTACTAACTGACCAAGGTACCCTGCTTATATCTAGAGTAACCAAAGAGCTTTGCAAACTGCTTACAGTGACCCAATTACGTACTTCCGTGTATCACCCTCAAACAGATGGGCTGGTTGCAAGATTTAACAAAATGTTAAAACAAATGCTGAGGAAGGTGATTGATAAAGATGGAAGGGTTCTCTCCTTTTGAGCTATTGTATGGGAGGCACCCACTGGGACTTTGTGGTCCAGACAGATGCATCAAATGTTGGGTTAGGAGCTGTGTTGTCTCAGGTTTTCAAGGGGGAAGAACACCCTGGTATTTACCGCAGCCAGAAATTGAAGGCCCATGAAGAAAATTATGCCACCATTGAAAAATAATGTTTAGCAATAAAATGGGCTTTAGATTCTCTACTATCTCTTGGGTAGACAATTTGAACTGGTAACAGATCAAGCTCCATTAAAGTGGATGGCACAGAACAAAGAGACCAATAGGAGGGTGAATAAATGGTTCCTGGTCCTTCATGAATTCAGTTTTACAGTGAAACATTGCCCCAGTGCTAGAATGGGAAATGCAGTTGCTTTGTCCCGAGTTCAGACGTGCCTGGCAATCTGTGTCCCAGCCCTAGGGTTGAAACGGGGGGGGGGGGGGGGGTTC
>BLSH010320690.1:741921-766452 GCA_018402905.1 Glandirana rugosa | reverse complement strand
CCCACCATTGCCACCTACCAGTGCCCACCTATCAGTGCCCATCAGTGCCACCTATCAGTGCCCAGTGCCGCCTATGAGTGCCAATCAGTGCTGTCTATTAGTGCCCATCAGTGCCGCTTAGCAGTGTCCGTCAGTGCCCATCAGTGCTGTATATCAGTGCCACCTCTCAGTACCCATCAGTGCTGCTTATCAGTGCCGCCTAACAGTGCTCACCATCGCTGCATATAAGTGCCACCTCATCAGTGCCACCTCATCAGTGCCGCCTCATCAGTGCCAATCAGTACTGCCACATCAGTGCCCATCAGTGTAGCCTCATCAGTGCCCACCAGTGATGGAGAAAATTTACTTATTTACAAAGTTTTGTGACAAAAATTGAGAAATTTTTTTTTTTCAAAATTTTCGGTCTTTTTTTATTTGTAGCGCAAAAAATAAAAACCGCAGGGGTGATCAAATACCACCAAAAGAAAGCTCTATTTGTGGGAACAAAATGATAAAAACTTTGTTTGGGTACAGCGTCGCACGACCGCGCAATTGTCATTCAAAGCGCAACAGCACTGAAAACTGAAAATTGGTCTGGTAGTAAAGTGTTCTAAGTGCATAGTATTGAAGTGGTTAATCACTTGCCGCCCGCCCACCGTCAAATGACGGCGGCTCTTGTTCTGGGCGGACGTCATATGACGTTGGCCGTTTAAACCGGGCATGCACGCATCCCGGCACTGTTGGTGCCTGCGTGTCCCCGAGACACAGCTCGTCACTCATGGGCCTGAACAGCCATTGGCCATGGCTGTTTACCATGTGAACGGCCGTAATAAAGTCACGGCTGATCACAAATGGTACGTCCCCCCATTGGCACGGCAGGGAGCACTGCCTGTCACCGACAGTGGTAAACAGCCATTGGCTGGCGGCTGTTGTGCGTGATCGGCTGTGATTTACTTACAGCCAATCACATGTAACGTAAAAACACAGAGCGGTAACTTGCTGTTACCAGCTCTTCTCTCCTCACACAGTTTCTAGTGTGAAGAGAGGAGAGCTAGGATCAGTGAGTTACTGATCTATGTAAAACACAAACACCTATCAATTCACCCCTGACCCCCCCCCCCCCCATTGCACCTGTCACCCAACAGTCACCCATCAGTGAGCGTGGCCTGTCATCCATCAGTGAGCGTGGCCTGTCACCTGTCACCCGTCAGTGAACGTGGCCTGTCAACCGTCACCCATCACTGACCGTGGCCTGTCACCCATCAGTGACCTCGGCCTGCCATTCGTCACCCATCAGTGACCGTGGCCTGTCATCTGTCACCCATCAGTGACCACCACCAGTCACCCATGGCCTGTCACCCATCAGTGACCACCGCCAGTCACCCATCAGTGACCATCGCCAGACACCCATCACCCATCAGTGACCACCGCCAGACACCCGTCACCCATCAGTGACCCCCGCCAGACACCCGTGGCCTGTCATCCGTCACCCATCAGTGACCACCGCCAGTCACCCATCACCCATCAGTGACCATGCCCAGTCACTCATCAGTGACCACCACCAGACACCCATCATCCATCAGTGACCACCCCCAGACACCCGTCACCCATCAGTGACCACCGCCAGTCATCTTTCACCCATCAGTGACCACCGCCAGTCACTCATCAGTGACCACCGCCAGACACCCGTCACCCATCAGTTACCACCGCCAGACACCCGTCACCCATCAGTGACCACTGGCAGTCACCCATCGCCCATCAGTGACCACCGACAGTCACCCGTCACCCATCAGTGACCACTGGCAGTCATCACTGACACATCAGTGACCACCGCCAGTCACCCGTCACCCATCAGTGACCACCGCCATTCACCCATCAGTGACCACCCCCAGTCACCCGCCACCCATCAGTGACCACCACCAGACACCCATCACCCATCAGTGATCACCGCCATTCACCTGTCACCCATCAGTGACCATCGCCAGACACCCGTCACCCATCAGTGACCGTGACCAGTCATCCATCAGTGACCACCACCAGACAACCGTCACCCATCAGTGACCACCCCCAGACACCCATCAGTGATCACCGCCAGTCACCTGTCACCCATCAGTGACCATCGCCAGACACCCGTCACCCATCAGTGACCACCGCCCGTCACCTGTCACCCATCAGTGACCACCGCCAGTCACCCGACACCCGTAGTGACTATCACCAGACACCCATCAGTGACCACCGCCAGTCACCCGTCACCCATCAGTGAGCTCCACCAGTAACCCATCAGTGACCATCGCCAATCACCTGTCAGTGACCGTCATCACCTATCAGTAAAAATCACCTGTAAATGTCTCACACATGTGGTATCGCCATACTCAGCAGGAGTAGCAGAATGTATTTTGGGGTGTCATTTTTTCTATGTACATGCTATGTGTTGGAAATATCATATAAATGACAACTTTGTGTAAAAAAAATGCGTTTTCATTTTTTTCCCACATTTTCCAAAAACTACTGGAAAAAAATGACATGTTCAAAAGACTCATCATGCCTCATAGATTATACATTGGGGTGTTTGCTTTCCAAAATGGGGTAATTTTGTGGGCATTTCCATTGTCCTGGTGCTCCAGGATCTTCTAAAGTGTAATAGGTGGTTGAGAAATGAGATGTGTAATTTATTCTCGTAGAACGCCTGAAGGTGCTAGTTCAATGTTGGACCTCTATATAGATTATACGTTGGGGTGTTTGCGTTCCAAAATGGGGTCATTTTGTGGGCGATTCCATTGTCCTGGTGCTCTAGGGCCTTCAAAAATGTGATAGGTCGTCATGACATTAGATGTGTAATTTATGTCCCTGGAATACCTGACGGTGCTCCCTGCATGTTGGGCCTCTGTATGTGGCTAGGCTGTGAAAAAGTCTCAGACATGTGATATCGCCATACGCAGGAGAGGTAGCAGAATATGTTTTGGGGTGTAGTTGTAAGTATGCATATGCCATGTGTGAGAAATAACTTGTTAATATGACAAATTTGTAAAAAAAAAAAAAAAATTACCATATAATAATAATCTTCATATTGCAAATAACTGTGGAAAAAAATTACAACTTCAAAGAACTCACCATGTAACTTACTGAATACTTTGGAATGTCTACTTTCCAAAAAGTGACCTCCGCCAGTCACCTGTCACCCATCGGTGACCACCGCCAGTCACCCGTCACCCATCAGTGACCACCGCCAGACACCCGTCACCCATCAGTGACCACAGCCAGACACCCGTCACCCATCAGTGACCACCGCCAGACACCCGTCACCCATCAGTGACCACAGCCAGTCACCCGTGGCCTGTCACTCATCAGTGATCACCGCCAGTCACCGGTCACCCATCAGTGACCCTGACCAGTCACTCATCAGTGACCACCACCAGACACCCGTCACCCATCAGTGACTTCCACCAGTTACCTGTCACCCATCAGTGACCACCGCCAGTCACCCGTCACGCATCAGTGACCACCGCCAGACACCCGTCACCCATCAGTGACCACCGACAGACACCTGTCACCCATCAGTGACCACTGCCAGTCACCCATCGGTGACCATCACCAGTCACCCATCTGTGACCACCGCCAGACACCCGTCACTCATCAGTGACCACCGGCAGTCACCCATCGGTGACCACCACCAGTCACCCAACAGTGACCACCACTAGACAACTGTCACACATCAGTGACCACCGCCAGACACCTGTCACCCATCAGTGACCACCGCCAGACACCCGTCACCCATCAGTGACCACTGCCAGTCACCCGTGGCCTGTCACGCATCAGTGACCACCGCCAGTCACCCGTTACCCATCAGTGACCGTGACCAGTCACTCATCAGTGACCACCACCAGACACCCGTCACCCATCAGTGACCACCTCCAGACACCCGTCACCCATCAGTGACCACCTCCAGACACCCGTCACCCATCAGTGACCACCACCAGTCACCTGTCACCCATCAGTGACCACTGCCAGTCACCCGTCGCCCATCAGTGACCACCGGAAGTCACCCGTCACCCATCATTGACCACCGGCAGTCACCCGTGACACATCAGTGACCACCACCAGTCACCCGTCACCCATCAGTGACCACCGCCAGTCACCTGTCACCCATCAATGACCACCGCCAGTCACCTGTCACCCATCAGTGACCACCGCCAGACACCCGTCACCCATCAGTGACCAGCGCCAGACACCCGTCACCCATCAGTGACCACTGCCAGACACCCATCACCCATCAGTGACCACCGCCAGTCATCCGTCATGCATCAGTGACCACTGGCAGACACCCGTCACCCATCAGTGACCACGACAGACAACCATCACCCATCAGTGACCACCGCCAGTCACCCATCGTGACCACCACCAGTCACCTATCTGTGACCACCACCAGACACCCGTCACCCATCAGTGACCAGCGCTAGACACCCGTCACCCATCAGTGACCACTGCCAGACAACCATCAGTGACCACCACCAGTCACCTGAAACCCATCAGTGACCACCGTCAGACACCGGTCACCCATCAGTGACCACTGCCAGTCACCCATCAGTGACCATCGCCAAACACCCGTCACCCATCAGTGACCACTGCCAGTCACCCATCAGTGACTTCCACCAGTCACCCATCAGTGACCATTGCCAAGCACCTGTCAGAAACCGTCATCACCTATCAGTAAAAATCACCTGTAAAAGTCTCACACATGTGGTATCGCCATACTCAGCAGGAGCAGCAGAATGAATTTTGGGGTGTCATTTTTGCTATGTACATGCTATGTGTTGGAAATATCATATAAATGGACAACTTTGTGTAAAAAAAATGCGGTTTCATTTTTTCCCCACATTTTCCAAAAACTACTGGAAAAAAATTACATGTTCAAAAGACTCATTATGCCTCATAGATTATATGTTGGGGTGTTTGCTTTCCAAAATGGGGTAATTTTGTGGGCAATTCCATTGTTCTGGTGCTACAGGATCTTCAGAAATGTAATAGGTGGTTGAGAAATGAGATGTGTAATTTATTCTCGTAGAACGCCTTCAGGTGCTAGTTCAATGTTGGGGTGTTTGCTTTCCAAAATGGGGTAATTTTGTGGGCAATTCCATTGTCGTGGTGCTCTAGGGCCTTCAATAATGTGATAGGTCGTGACATTAGATGTGTAATTTATGTCCCTAGAATACCTGAAGGTGCTCCCTGCATGTTGGGCCTCAGTATGTGGCCAGGCTGTGAAAAAGTCTCAGACATGTGATATCGCCATACTCAGGAGAGGTAGCAGAATGTGTTTTGGGGTGTAGTTGCAAGTATGCAAATGCCATGTGTGAGAAATAACTTGTTAATATGACAATATTGTAAAAAAAAAAAAAAAAAAAAAGTACCGTATAATAATAATCTTTATTTTTCAAAGAATTGTGGGAAAAAATTACAACTTCAAAGAACTCACCATGTAACTTACGGAATAACTTGGAATGTCTACTTTACAAAAAGGGGTCATTTGGGGGGTATTTGTACTTTCCTGGCTTTTTAGGGTCTCAAGAAATTAGATAGGCCATCAGTACATCAGGTGTGATCAGGTATGATCAATTTTCAATGATTGGCACCATAGCTTGTAGACTCTATAACTTACACAAGGAACAAATAACATACACTGATTTGGGTTATTATTGCCAAAGATATGTAGCAGTATAAATTTTGGCCAAAATTTATGAAGAAAAAATACTAATTTTGCAACATTTTATGACAGAGACAAAGAAAAAGGCATTTTTCACAAAAATTTCAGTCTTTTTTTATTTATAGCACAAAAAATAAAAATCCCACTAGTGATTAAATACCACCAAAAGAAAGCTCTATTTGTGTGAAAAAAAGACTGTGTAATTGTCATTCAAAGTGTGGTAGTGCTGAAAGCTGAAAAATGGCCTGGGCAGGAAGTGGGATAACGTGCCTACGTGCCCAGTATTAAGGTGGTTAAGGTAACTCCAAAAAAAGGGTGGCAAGCAGGGACAAAGTCATTAGCTCATAGCAACAAATGAAAAATTGTCTTTCAGTGATCAGATCACAGTAAACTTGAATGTGATGGGTCACTATGAATTACTGTAGTTTTTTTCTTTTTAAAAAGAAGCTGCTTGTGTTCCATCCTGCTTTGAGTGGGTTCTGTGTGTGCAGAAAGAGTTGATGAGAGGTGTGCCTCTACTCTGGCCTCTGCCTGCCTACAGCACTGCAGGTCAAATTTGATTGTCTTAAGCCAGTCATACATGGATCAAATTTAGCAGTGACCGGATACATTTCAATCCATGTGTAGCCATGTGCTCCCCTGAGAGTGGTTGGTAGTAGTGGTACACCTTATAGCTGCCTTCAATCACACCATATATCACACATCCGGAGACACTGACCAGACCGGCTCTTGTTTTTGTTGTTTTATTTAGGGAGAATAACTCGAATGGGGATAAGGGATGACCGTGGGATACCAAAAGAATTATAATAAACGAACGCCATATACAGTCCTGTATATGCACACTTGCACTGCAGACTATCCTTCTGCAGACTGCTACTCCTCACAACTCTCCAGCACTCAACTTGCTGACCGTTTCTTATACAGTTTTCTCTCTCTCTATCCCAGAACTTGCAGATTATCACTCATTATTTACTTCTTTCCAGCACATCACTTTCTTTCCAGCCTGAAAGGAAATTTATCAAGCATCTCTACTCCTTCCTCTTCTCTGCGGCTAGCACATGGTGAGGCCTACTCTGCATTAACAGGACTTCAGGAACACCCATTACAGGCAAGGGATCACGGGCCCCTGAATGTGTAGCAAAGTACCTGAGTGCTAGCCGGGCCTTTGATGGACTACAATTCCCAGCCCATCTCTCCTCCAGGTCCCACCGACCTGCTTTTCCTTAGTGACTCTCCTTCCCCTGACTGGCTCCCAAGGTTTCCACAGACTGTCCACCATTCCTCTCCCAGCCTGCTCCAGCACTTTCTCCACAGCCCACAGGGGCCGTCACTCACCAAACCAGTGGATCACTTTAAAGTCTCTCTCCTTGTAGTACCTCCTCTGTTCTCCTGTTCCCCTGTGCGACTCCAGGAATCACCACCACTCCTGGCTGCACCCAAACCTCCAGGCCTCAAAGTCACCCCCCCAGATGGGGACGACCTCCTGGGTAGAGGCCTCCACACTAACCCACTGATTGAATAAAAAAAAGAAACTACTCATCTATGGCAAGGCTTAGTTGTGAATATGTGAGACCCACGTAAATCCCTTATATCAAGATATACTTTTCTAGATAATAGATAATTGTAGATAAGTATAGCTGCACAGTGTACTCATGAGTTGTAAGAACATTTTCTTCAGTTCCAAAAGATCTGTTAATAGAGGACACAATGAAAAAAATACCTATATTAATGTCAACACTTATAAAAAAAGCAATGGTATGCCTATGCTTCCAAGCAGGGTATACTGTAGGTAATTCAGTCCCCTCAACTAATTTCACTTTAACCTCCTTAAAGTGGTTGTAAACTCTGTACTACTACCACTTTACCTATAGGTAAGCCTATAATAAGGCTTACTTGTAGGTACCGTGAATATCTCCCAAACTTGCACAGTTTAGGAGATATTTACTGTATACACTAGCGCCGATGTCATTGGCGCATGTGCACTGAAGAAACAGCCCGCTGGTGCCATTTCTTCAGGGCCCATGACTGGTGGCTCCAGCGCGAATGCGGGGGAGTGACGCCATCGCTGTCGCCATCGGCTAATCACACCACCCCGGAGCCGTAAACCCGGAAATACCTCCGGGAGACATGCCGGCTGTGTCAGCGTGGTGCTGGCGCTGATCCACGGCATCGTTCTAAGGTAAGTATTTCATACTGAGCTAGTGGGTGATGCATACTAGCTCATTATGTCTTTGTCTTGCAGGGTTTGTTTTTAGTTTTTTTTTTTTTTGAGGTTTGCAACCTCTTTAACACTTTGATCACACCTGCTGCTTGAAAAAAAATTCCAGATATGGGTTTCTTTTTTGCCTAGAGCATGCGTAATACAATATGTATAATATTTCCTTAAGAAAACCACATTAAGGCCTCATGCACTCTGGGCGTTTTTACAGCTGCTGCTGCACACATAGGCTGTTATCAGCATTTTTTTGGCAGGGGCGTTTTCTGGCTGAAAAACCCCAGAACTAGTCGGTTTTGAGAGGAGCCTTTCAGCTGTAAAAACACTCTAACTTTGATGAAAGCTTAAAAATGCTGAAAAATGCGGCTACTCAGTGTTTATCAGCATTTTTGAGGCATAAGCCTTTGTGGGAGTAATTTGCTAAAAAAAAAAGCAAATGCTAAAAAATGCTGAAAAACGCTACTGCAAAAATGCTGAAAAGCTCATTCTACAGCTTTCTACAGCTAGCACTACTGTTTTTATATAGACTAAATATAGTCTATAAAAAAAATTTAAAAAAATGTATACTAAGTGAATCTCTGTGTAATAGTGTGTAAGAAACACCACTAAAATATCTGAATACAAGAAACTAAACATGAACTTAAAAATAGATATGTTGAGCTGCACCTTTAAATATGCAATCATAAAAAATAGCACTAAACCACTAATATAATATATATGCAATCTGAATAGAGTGAAATAAAATAACAGTGACATCCTTAAACAATAAAAGAGAAATCACAAAACAAAAAGTCCATATCCAATAGGTGTTCTGTGGAAAGAATATTCACACATTCCAACTTCAGTGATCCACAACAAATACACATTCAGGCCTCTTAAAAGAAGCACAAGACCTCCATATAATGAGGCCATGAGTGCATATGGATCATCACTGCAAATCAGCCACACTGCAACCAATGGTCTCCTCTGCAAGGATGTCCAATGTGGACCATAAGAAGGAAGAAAACAGAGCATATAGCATAATTGTGATTTATTGATAAAATATAAAATATATAAAACCCAGAGGGTACTCATAAGTGAAGAAATATCAACAGCATAAAAAAATGCGATACCGTCAACCTGCTAGCTCTGTCCAACGTGTTTAATTGCAAGAGGATATTGTCAGGAGCCAGTGCTGAAAATAGGTAAGTATAAACATTGTTCTTACATAGGTTAGTTGGCATTGGTGCTAGGAGAAGAGGGGCAGTTTTAGGCCTAGTTAGGTGTAAGCTGAAATTCCACTTTAACAACTGTACCACCAGTGACAGTTTTATTGGCACACATAAACTTAAAGGGGTCCCTTTAAAAAACAGAAATAGAGGAGCCTACCTTAACCACTTCAGCCCCGGAAAGGATTTACCCCCTTCCTGACCAGAGCACTTTTTGCGATTCAGCATTGCATCACTTTAACTGACTATTGCGCGGTCGTGCGACGATATACCCAAACAAAATTGACGTCCTTTTTTCCCACAAATAGAGCTTTCTTTTGGTGGTATTTGATCACCCCTGCGTTTTTTATTTTTTGCTCTATAAACAAAAAAAAAAGCCAATTTTGAAAGAAAAACAATATTTTTTACTTTTTCCTATAATACATATCCAAAAAAATTATATTAAGAAACAAATTTCTTCCTCAGTTTACCGGTGAGTCTCTGTGCTCGCTGGATTGCTTCTAGGAGTGCTTTGTCTTGCCTGGTCTCCTGTGAACGCCGATCGTCGGCTCAGTATGTTACTGGAATGGGATGGAGGGCTGGAACGCACATGGACCGCATTGCGGGCATGCGACGTCACTGGAAATGATGCAACGCATTTCCATGCGCGTGCTCTGCCGATATTAGTGACAGCCGCATTCCTTTTTCAAACTCAACAGCTTGAAAAAGGAGCGAGCCTGTCATTAATATTGGCAGAGTGCACGCTCAGAAACACGCTGCATCATTTCCGGTGTCATCACACGCCCGCTGCTGCAGTCCACATGCGTTCCAGCCCTTCGTCCTGTTCCAGCAAAATACTAAGCAGACGATCGGCGTTCATGGAAGACCAAGCAAGATGAAGCACTCCTAGCAGCAATCCAGCGAGCACAGAGACTCACCAGCACAGGACTCCCTGACGGTGTTTAACCACTTGCTTACTGGGCACTTAAACCCCCCTCCTGCCCAGACCAATTTTCGGCTTCCAGCGCTGTTGCATTTTGAATGACAATTGCCCGGTCATGCGACGATATACCCAAACAAAATTTTTATAATTTTTTTCCCACAATAGAGCTTTCTTTTGGTGGTATTTGATCATCTCTGCGGTTTTTATTTTTTGCGCTATAAACAAACAAAGAGTGACAATTTTGAAAAAAGAACAATATTTTTTACTTTTTGCTATAATACAAATCCAAAAAAAAAATATAAAAAAAAAATTATTCATCGGGTTTGGCCAATATATATTCTTCTACATATTTTTGGTAAAAAAAAAAATTGCAATCTTAGGGAACCCCTGCTAATAAATACTATATCTACTGCTCATGGTACATTTGTGTGATGGTCATTGGGAGGTATGCTCCTCATACTTGTGGTCATTGGGAACAATTACTCTTTACTTAAGGCAGTACCTTAACCACTTACCAACCGGAAGGTTTTCCAGCTTTAGGACCAGAGCACTTTTTGCGATTCGGCGCTGTGCCGCTTTAACTGACAATTGCGCGGTCGTGCGACGTTGTACCCAAACAAAATTTGCATCCTTTTTTTTTCCCACAAATAGAGCTTTCTTTTGGTGGTATTTGATCCTCTCTGCGTCATTTCTGATTGCCGATTTAAACAAAAGAAGAACGACCATTTTGCAAAAAAAACCAAATTTCTTACTTTTTGCTAAAATTCAAATCCAAAAAAAAATATAAAAAAACAATTTTTTTCACCGGTTTTGGCTGATTTATATTCTTCCTCATATTTCTGATAAAAAATATCGAAATCGACATTTATTGATTGGTTTGCGCAAAAGTGGCCGCGTTTACGGATGATGAGAATTCATTTCTGGGGTTTTTATTTTTTTTTATTTTTTACTAGTAATGGCGGCGATCTGCGATTTTTAGCGGTACTGCGATATTGCAGCGGACATGTCGGACATTTTTGACACTTTTTTGGGACCAATGACATTTATTCAGCAATCAGAAATTTAAATGTCCACTGATTACTGTATAAATGTCATTGGCAGTGAAGGGGTTAAACTGGAGGTGGGAGAGCTAGGGGTTAACTGTGTTCCCTGGGTGTGTTCTTACTGTGGAGGGGTTGGGCTACCATGGGCATGAGAGATCTAACTGATCCCAGTGACAGGGATCAGTAGATCACTCATGCCCCCACTAACAGAGCGGGAAACCGCCGTGTTTACATCGGCGATTCCCCATTCTTTCCCTGTGGCCGCTCATCGCGGCTCGCCGGCGGACATCGGGACATTTCCTGCAAGGAACTGTAGCTCCCCAGCAGTACTAATGCAGCCCCAGACCATGCTTGACTGTAGGCATGACACACTTGTCTTTGTACTCCTCACCTGGTTGTCACCACACACGCTTGACACCATCTGAACCAACTAAGTTTATCTTAGTCTCATCAGACCACAGGACATGGTTCCAGACATCCATGCCCTTAGTCTGCTTGTCTTCAACAAACTGTTTTCAGGCTTTCTTGTGCATCCTTTTTAGAAGAGGCTTCCTTCTGAGATGACAGCCATGCAGACCAATTTGATGCAGTGTGTCATGTATGGTCTGAGCACTGACAGGCTGACCCCCCACCCCCTCAACCTCTGCAGCAATGCTGGCAGCACTCATACGTCTATTTCCCAAAGACAATCTCTGGATATGATGCTGAGCATGTGCACTCAACTTCTTTAGTCGACCATGGCGAGGCCTGTTCTGAGTGGAACCTGTCCTGTTAAACTGCTGTATGGTCTCAGTTTCAGGGTCTTGGCAATCTTTTTATAGCCTAGGCCATCTTTATGGAGAGCAATAATTCTTATTTTCAGATCCTCAGAGAGTTCTTTGCCATTAGGTGCCATGTTGAACTTAAGTGACCAGTATGAGAGAGTGAGAGCGATTACACCAAATTTAACACACCTGCTCCTCATTCACACCTGAGACCTTGTAACACTAACATGACACCAGGGAGACATTTTCACTTAGGGGTGTACTCACTTTTGTTGCAAATGGTTTAGACATTAAAGGTTCACTGTTATACAAGCTGTACATTGTAGCAAAGTTTCATTTCTTCTGTGTTGTCACATGAAAAGATATAATAAAATATTTACAAAAATGTGAAGGGTGTACTCACTTTTTTGAGATACTGTATACTGTATACTCCTCTGGTGATGCTATATACCCCTCTGGTGATGCTGTATATACCCCTATCTGTTGATGCTGTATATACTCCTATCTGACGATACTGTTATACCCTATCTAGTGAAACTGGGCTATATACTCCTGACACAATGGGTGGAATTTATAAGGGGTGGGGCTTATGAGAACTGGGAGGGGTCATAAAGGAAGGACGAGGTCTGGCACCCCCCCATCCTAAAATTTCACCAGCCACCACTGGTCCACTGTGAACGACAGATGTCCCTGCACTGAACCCATGCAATCAGGGACCTCTCCCTGCACTGTTACTCTCCCTGACAAAGGGTGTCTTTGTCCCTCACATACCAATGGGCCATGTGGCCAGGAACCAGGGCTCTATAGTGTAGCACCCTCCTAGGTAGCTGCTAGAAGAGAGTATAGTTTTGGGTCTTTCTGCTACCAGGAAGATTGTTATGCAAATTTAAAGTGCTCTCTGCCTACCAGGGAGCAGGATCTATTGGTAAGGTCTGCTCATGGTGCTCAGGTGCAGATCAGCTGAACGTTCCACAGTGGTCCAATAGGAAGGCATATTGGACAGTGGGAGGGAACCTGACAAGTGAGGGCACAGGCATTGTTACTGCCCTGCCCCTCCTCTGTAGAAGTTGTCATGCAGCCTTGGGTAGTAGACCTAAGGGCCTGAAGTCAGAGTAAAGCTGAACCCAGAGATCCTGCAGAGCTGACTGGGGGAGACACCAGCAAGGATCTGATTCTGCCTACTGTGAGTACAGATCTGTGTCACAGGGCCTGTCCTGTGAGGGCCACCTCTTCAGCTAGAAGAGTTAGTAGACGAGTGTCAAGGGGATGCTAGATAGTGTCCTGAAAATAAAATAATTGCATCAAATCTGCTGCTAGTGAGAGCAAGAAGACTTCATTCCTCCATACATGTGGCAGTATGGTTAAAGCAGTGTGTCTGCTTCCACAAATTCTCTGGTGAGGCCAAGTGAGAGTTGTCCTTATCAATTGTGAATAGTTAATTTGGAGTATCCCACTAATCCTTTCTTCCATCCAAGTTCCACAATAAATATACAAAAAAAAAACAAGTACCCTGGACTGTTTATTGAGTAACGAGAAAGAGGGTGTAATGAGGGATATGTGAAAACCCATAGCAACCATCTGCAGGTAATCAGAGGGAGGCCTAAGAAATCAACACACAACAAGCCCTACAGGGACAGTGCTACTATAGTTTTCCCCTTCACTCCTTCCTAGCAGCTACATAAAAGGTTATGTAGGGAGGTGAGGGGTGCAGATGAATGACGGGCACAGAGAGAAACTGACCTCTCTCAGAAAAGGAGGGCTATGATGCGCTAGGATGGGGCTGTGCTAGGGAAGTGACTCTAGGGTAGTAATGTTCTGGCAAGTTCAGAGGCACATTGCAAGTGAATAAAAGAAAAAAATAGTAAAAAAAAAAAAAGTAAGCAGTTAAAGCAATGTGATTTTTTACTTATGTGTAAAATACTTTTTTTGGAGTGCATTACAGGACACAGGATCTTAGACAATTGGGTTTTATGATGCCTTCAGGCAATTGAAGACTGGCAAACAAAACTGTAAGGATAAGGAAGAAAATGCCGGACGGCTGCACAGCTTGTTTCACTTTTATTGCTTGCTTGAAGGAATAAAATGGTTTGATGTGTCTTACATTACCCGTAGCGCTTATTCATCACCACTCAGTCTATCCCTGCAGCTCCATTCAGATAACTTCCATTGATTAATCCGCAGCTGAAGTCAATAGACTGGTATGTATACATATACTCCCTTTCTTCAGATAAAACTTTGCTAAAGTTTATCTAATCTATACCAAAACAAAAAAAAAACAAATATGTTACCAAACAACACATAAAGGCCCCTTTCACACTGACGGACAGATTGGGTCCACTTGTCAATGTTTCAGGCGAATCCGCTATTAGTGGTGTACCCCAAGATTCAGTGTTGGGACCCTTACTTTTTAATATATTTATAAATGATATAGGGTCTGAGATTAAAAGTACCATTTCAGTGTTTGCAGATGACACCAAGCTATGCAGTGGAATAACGTCCTTACAGGATGTCTCCACCTTACAAGCAGACCTCAATGCACTGTTTAATTGGCAACTGTGTGGCAAATTAAGTTTAACCACTTCAGATCCGCGCTATTGCCAAAATACGGCTCCAGCGCGGATCTGAAATGCCGGGAGGACGTCCATGGACGTCCTGCACTGCGCATGCTCCAGCGCGCCCCCTGGCGGCAGCGGCGGCGCACGCCGCACGCTGCGCGAGCGTGCCCGTGGACATCGAGTCCGCCCGAGACCCGCCGATCACCTTTAGGAGCCTCAGAACGGGGAACCGCCGTTGTAAACACGGCGGTTCCCCGTTCTGTGACAGGGGACAAGCAGATCTACTGATCCCTGTCACTGGGATCAGTTAGATCTGTTATGTCCCGGCCAGCCCTGCCCCCCCACAGTTAGAACACAGCCAGGGAACATATTTATCCCCTTCACTGCCCCCTGCAGGTTAACCCCTTCACTGCCAATGACATTTAACAGTAATCAGTGGACATTTAAATTTCTGATCGCTGTATAAATGTCATTGGTCCCAAAAATGTGTAAAAAATGTCCGACATGTCCGCCCCAATATCGCAGTCCCAATAAAAATCGCAGATCGCCGCCATTACTAGTAAAAAAAAAAAAAATAATAAAAACGCCAGAAATCAATTCCCAGTTTGTAAACGCGATAACTTTTGCGCAAACCAATCAATATACGCCGATTGCGATTTTTTTTTTTTACCAAAAATATGTAGAAGAATATATATCGGCCAAAACTGATGAATAATTTTTTCCATGGATTTGTACTTTAGCAAAAAGTAAAAAATATTGTTCTTTTTTGCAAAATTGTCGCTCATTTTTTGTTTATAGCGGCGATCAGAAATGACGCAGAGGGGATCAAATACCACCAAAAGAAAGCTCTATTTGTGGGAAAAAAAGGACGAAAATTTTATTTGGGTACAACGTCGCACGACCGCGCAAATGTCATTCAAAATGCGACAGCGCTGAAAGCCAAAAATTGGTCTGGGCAGGAGGGGGGTTTAAGTGCCCGGTAAGGAAGGGGTTAATGTTCATAAATGTAAAGTTATGCACTTGGTGGCTAAAAATGCATCATTTACAGGGGAGGGCTGTCAGCCTTAAGCCTGGGGGGCAAGTCCTGTCAAGTGGCCCATTGAACCACCAAATCAGCTCACCGTCTATGCCCACCTGGTTTTATAATGTATAGTGATGTTATGGAGCAAAACAAATATAATACAACGCGGTAACATAATTTAATCTTAATAGCAGCAAAGGAAGTTTAACAAAAATAATGCCCATCAATGCAGCCTCGTCAGTGCCCATCAATGCAGCCTCGTCAGTGTCCATTAGCTCCACCTCGTCAGCGCCCATCAATGCATCCTCACCAGTGCCCCTCAATGCAGCCTCACCTGTGCCCATCCAATGCAGCCTGACCAATGCCCATCAATGCAGCCTGACCAGTGCCTATTCAATGCAGCCTCACCATTGCCCCTCAATGCAGCCTCACTATTGCCCATCAATGAAGCCTGATCAGTGCCCATCAATGCAGCCTCACCAGTGTCCATCAATGCAACCTGACCAGTGCCCATGAATGCAGCCCCGCCATTGTCCATCAATGCAGCCTGATCAGTGCCCATGAATGCAGCCTGACCAGTGCCCATCAGCTCAGCCTCTCGGTGTTCATCAGCGCAGCCTTATTGGTGTCCATCAGTGCAGCCTCATCAGTGTCCTTCAGTGCAGCCTCACCAGTGCCCATCAATGCAGCCTCACCAGTGCCCATCAGTGCAGCCTCACCAGTGCCCATCGGTGCAGTCTCACCAGTGCCTCATCAGTGCCCATCAATGCAGCCTCATCAGGTCCCATCAGCTCAGCCTCACCAGTGTTCATCAATGCAGCCTGATCAGTGCCCATCAATGCAGCTTTATCAGTGCCCATCCAATGTAGCCTCACCAGTGCTCATTCAATGCAGCCTGATCAGTGCCCATGAATGCAGGCTGACCATTGCCCATCAGCTCAGCCTCATCAGTGCCCATCAGTGCAGCCTCACCAGTGCCCATCAGTGCAGCCTCATCAGTACCCACCAGTGCAGCCTCACCAGTACCCATCACTGCCTGTCAGTACATAGACTGCAGGAAGGTGAAAATCCTTTAGCCTTTACAACCACTTTAACTGTTTGGGGGGGAGGGGGTAATTAATCTACAATGCTATTTGTACTATGCAGAATGGAGGGGGTTAATGTACTGTGATGCATTAGTGACCAGTGGCAATTAATTAACCCCTTTGTGCTGCATTAGTGGCGCCAGTGTCAGTGTTTGTTAACCCCTTCATGCTGCATCATAAAGGGGTTAATTAACACTGCCACTAATGCAGCACAAAGGGGTTAATTAATTGCCACTGGTCACTAATGCATCAGTGACCAATGGCAGTACATTAACCCCCTCCATGCTGCATAGTACAAATAGCGTTGTAGATTAATTACCCCCCCCCCCCAAAAAAAGTTAGGCACTTTAGTTGGATCACAGTCACACTCACTTTGTCCCTGGTAGTCAGAGGCAGCACTCCTCCACTTCCATCCCGCGCTCCTGGCCTCTGAATGAAATCATGCCAGGCTGGGCCTAGAAAACTCATGTCGGACAGAGATCACTCCACCTACCAGGGAAGGGACTGTGTTAGTATTGTGCCAGCCGGGTGCACTCGGCACAATCGTACTGCTCCGCTGGCGGTACAGTGTCTGGCCGCTACAATAATCCAGCCCCGAGTGCGGCCCTTTTACTCGACATCCTAGTAGCCCGGGGGGGGGGGGGGAAATGTTCCTCTGGATCAACTGTGGGTATAGGATTGTATATATAGGATTATATATGTATATTTGTTTCCCTTCTATTGGTTGAACTGGATGGATGTGTATCTTTTTTCAACTATGTAACTATGTAATATGTCTCCAAAAGAAAAACAAATATGCAGTGAAACTAAAATACGCATAAAAAGTTCATCAACTAGTCCACACTGTTCCCGACACCCACTGCCCAGGGGGCAAAAAATACCTCCCGGAAAGCCAGGACCCATTATTCAATCCATTTACATCCCAATGCATAATATATAATGTATAAACAAATGATACAATTCCAAATCATATCAAATGGCCCTTACAAGACCAAAGACAGCTACGTCATCCATCTGTATTCCCATGACAAACTTCCAAAATTTTAAATGTCCCTCAGTATATACTATATAATCAAAGGGCTCCTCGCCCATTTCTCATACTGTATTATTTATACTAAAAATCCCCATAAAAAGCAACAATATCAGAAAGAATCTAGAGTCGTCAAATCCTGTTCATAAAAGTGGGTAAAATCCAAACAGAACTGCAGGGATAGACTAAATGGTTATGATTTACCACTTCAGCTCTGAAGGTTTTACCCCCTTCATGACCAGGCCATTTTTTGCTAATCGGCACTGCGTTAATTTAACTGGTAATTGCGCACTCATGCAACACTGTACCCAAACCAAATATAGATCCTCTTTTCACACAAATAGAACTTTCTTTTGCTTGTATTTGATCACCACTGGGTTTTTAATTATTATTATATAAAGGAAAAGAAACAGAATTAAAAAAAAAAAACAATATTTTTTACTTGCTGCTTTAATCGGGTCCCGACCACACGCTGCCTATTTACGGTGACAGCGTGACTCTATTCCGCGAATCGCCATAAATAGGGGATGATTCATGGGCGCACACTTGGGGGCGAGAGCGCGCCGCTGGCTGTGCGCTCTCGTGCCCGCCGCACTCTGGAGGAGTGTGCCCGCGGCTCGGGCGGACCCGATGTCCGCCGCTGAGCCGCGATGACCTGCCAGAGTGAAAGAATGGGGAACCGCCAATGTAAACACAGCGGTTCCCCGTTCTGTCAGTGGGCATTTAAAAGATCTACTGATCCCTGTCACTGGGATCAGTTAGATCTCTTATGCCCCTGACAGCCCAGCCCCCTCATAGTTAGAACACGCCTAGGGAACACACTTAACCCCTAGATCTCCCCCTGCAGGTTAACCCCTTCACTGTCAATGACATTTATAAAGTAATCCGTGGATATTTCAATTTCTGATCGCTGTATAAATGTCATTGTCACAAAAAAGTGTCAAAAATGTCCGACATGTACGCCCCAATACCACAATCCTGATTAAAATCGCAGATCGCCGCCATTACTAAAAAAAAATGTAAAAACGCCAGAAATTAATTCTCATGGTTTGTAAACGCAAATACTGTAGCTGGTGACTTTTAATTAAAGGACACTTACTGTACCTGCATCTGGATACAGCAATGTCCTCATCCAAGCTGATTCTTCAATCAGCATCTTGAACTAAGAAAACCTTCACTAAGGGAACCCGGCAGTGGAGCCTTATGGCTCTGCAGCTGACTTACAGCTGCATTCACCTTTTGGGAAAGTTTCACTTTAAGTGGTTAAAGCATTATTAACCCCAAAACCAAAAATGTAATATATTGCAGCTTACTAATCATTAGATGTGGTGACTGCATTCATTTTCTTTTTTTTAGTTTTTTTCCTCTGTTTTTGCCTGGTGATCTGACCAGTAACACACCTCCTGTATTAGAGTTCTCTGACTAGTTCTCCGACTCTAGATGAAGGGGCACAGCAGACAGCAGCATTGTTAATCCGGGGGGAGGGGAATGTTAGATGTACTAGCAGATTTACATACATTAACAAACTGAAACCAAACTCCAGTTTATACTACAGTTACACAGGTAGTTACAGCTAACTAGAGCAGTGAGTTCTCAAACCCCCCCCCCCCCCAGCAAGTTTTGTAGCAAGCAATAAGGAGTGAAACATAAGGAACAGAGGGGAGAGGTCTGTGTCCTGTAACAGAGCCGCCCCCAACCTTTTTGGCATTTGGGACCATTTGCGTGGAAGAAAATTTTGCCAAGGCCCGGGGAAGGGGGGTTCTATAGGGGGGAATAGGGGTGATTCAATAGTACATTATTTCTGTTTAACTACAATGTTATATACAGTATAATGAAACTTGAACTGAACTTGTTTTCCTGCAACTAAACAGTGATATGATGAATATCCACCAGATGCAGCGTTTCACTGTCACTGTAGCCTGCCATCGCAGACCACCAGGTGCAGCATGCCACTGTAGCCTGCCACCAGATGCATTGTGTTACTGTAGCCTGCCACCAGATGCAGCCAGTTACTGTAGCCTACAAAGAAAACAGTATTGCGCTTTTGAAAAAACCTTAGTGTAGCAGCAACATATAGTGCGATAATAACACCCAAACAAATATGTAATCAAATCAGTTGCGCTTAAACCAATATAATGAAAAAGATAATCATAAACGTGATCAGATTAATAAGTGAAAATATTGAAAAATGAAATTAAATAAATAATGTCCAAAAATATGAATATAAAATGAGTGGAATGACTACAATATTCAATATCCACACACTGGTAGTGAAGAAAAATGGTGAAAAAGTAGTCCCAAAAAAACATAGACAAAGCAAAAAGTCCAACACCATGCAGTTGTGAAGTGACGTATATGGAATACTGGTTCTAACATTCAAATCCACCAAAAGAGGAGGTGAGCCGCCACCGATGATGTGTACACCTCTAAGTTTAATAAAGGGTACCCTTACCGGAGGTAGTGGACCTACTATCACTAGTAAGTCGCAAGCGCTGGCAGAAAATAACCCTCTGCGGGGTATAACCCAAGATAAACTCGTCTCTTCCTAATGGTAAAGCAACTTCAGTGGGAACAGCCTTTCTCCAGCCACAGTACTCGTTAATTACGCATGCATCATCATGAAAGAAGAAAAACTCACATAGCGTAAGTCTATTATGACATGTATTTATTGTAGATGACAGATTGGGTACTCACATGAAACGATCATTTAAAAGCATAAGAACAAGCCGGCATAAGAAATAAAAATAGCGTTTCCCGTTCCTCTCGGACGTGTGGGCGTGATGACGTCAGTCGTGGTTCCGCCCTACATGTTTCGTCATACGTGACGTCGTCAAGGGGCACGGGCAACGTACTGACGCACCACTTATTATACTAATTTCAGCGCACCAAGCCTCGCTCTGAGAGCCGGCCGCCATCTTATTGAAGACCGGAATCACCATATATGGCATCATATCATCCACAAATGGGAGTCTCTGTCTTCCTAAGGAAGTGATAGATCTTCCAAATGTATACATAATAAATCAACTCAGCATATAATATAATTGACAATATCAAATAAATAAATAACAAATATTTTATATTGATAATTCTAAATTAAACCATAAAAAGGAGAAAAGAGAAATAAAAAAATATATATAATAATAAAATAGAATTAAAATTATATATCAGATCCAGCGGTGATAAACCGTCACCAAATCGTGTAAGGTCATAATCAGCACGCTTGAACCATATTGAAAATCCGAGCGTGGAGTTTATTAATCCCCTTAAAGTGCTAATGTTGGTAAATCAATAGAAACGACTTTCAAGGATAAGATTAATATTAAAACATATTAGGTTACAATGTTCCATATAAGGAGGAAAAAGGACCCATAGTTTGTCAACATTAAAAGGACAAACCTAAGTTCAAATATATTGATTCCAATGATCACACATATCAGAACCATACATTCCTTGGGTAATAAAAAAGGCCCTCATAGGATAAAAGAAAAAAAGATACAAGAAATAGGGGGGAGACGTAACCCAAACTCAAACATGGGTATACCTCTGTATCACTAATATTTTTCAAACCTACTCATAAAGATTGGGTCATACCACTTGAGTAACCTAAAATGCTAATATGAGGGGTTGGTGTAAAGAGCACCCCCCGATAAAGCACAGAAGAACTCAAATAGGAATTCTCAATAAATTAACAATTTTATGTCAATCAAATTAATTATAGATGGATTGAATATTCATAATGATAGAATCACGAATTATCGATGAATGCATTAATTTCAATATCCGTGTTCAATCCTTTGGGTTTTAAAGTCTGAGCCCTATAAATCCAACCCATTTCTAATTTAGAGATTTCTCTCCTTTTATAACCGCCCCTCCAGTTTACTTTCAAGGTATCAATACCCACAAAGGAAGTACCCTTCAAATTCCTATTGTGGGTATCCAAATAGTGTCTGGAGAGAGGGTGTTTCAAAAAGCCCCTTTTGATGTTACCCATGTGCTCTTTTAGGCGAACTTGCAAGGGTCTAACTGTTCTACCAATGTATTGAAGGCCACATGGGCAGGTAATGGCGTAAACTACATGGGTAGTGTTACAAGAAATAAAGGGTTTGATAGGAAAAGTGATCCCCGTGCTTGTAGAATGGAACGTGATCGTCTTCCTCTCTTTAAAGCTGTTGATTTTACATACAGCACACCTCCCACATTTGTAAAATCCTCTCAGGTTCTGAAAGAACATCAATCTTTCCTGAGGGGGATTACAAACATTGGGCGCCAGCATATCTCTAAGAGTGGGAGCTCGTTTGAACACTACCTGCGCTCTATCTGGTAGAGAGGGCCCCAAAATCGGATCACTCTTCAAGATATGCCAATGTTTATATACCAACCTCCTAATAGGCCAATGCTGGGTGGAAAACTTAGTAATAAACGGTATTGCATATCTAGAGTTATTCTCATCTAGGGGAGGTTTTTCCCTAAGCAGGGCATCTCGATCACACGACCTTACTTCATCAAGATTCTTATTTAAGGTCACTGAATCATAACCCTTGACCAGAAATCTAGATTTTAGACTTTCTGCCTGCTCTTGGAAATCCTCCATTTTTGAACAATTACGTTTTAGCCGTAAGAATTGGCTTTTCGGGATCGAACTTAGCCATGCAGGGTGGTGACAACTGTCCTTTGGAATATATGAATTTCTATCTGTGCTCTTAAAGTAGGTGGATGTATAGAGCTGCCCTTCATCCCCCCATATCCTGAGATCTAGGAAGTTAACAGAGTGTTGACTGGCCTCATGTTTGAGTTCAATCCCCCTATCATTATGATTAAGTTCCGAAAAGAACTCTAAAAGGGATTCCTCCGAGCCTTCCCATTAGAGGAGGACATCGTCTATGTATCTAGCCCACAGGATTAGCTGCGGACGATCCTGGGCATAGACGACGTCCTCCTCCCATTTTCCCATAAAGAGGTTGGCCAAGCTGGGGGCGAATTTCGCCCCCATGGCCACACCCCTGTGTTGAAGATAGAATTTTCCCTCGTGCCAGAAAAAATTGTGGGTTGTGGCATACCTCAAAAGATCCATAATAAACTGTCTCTGTAAATTCGATAAAGAGGATCCCTTATTTAGGAAATATTCCACCGATGATAAACCCCATTGATGGGGGATATTAGTATACAGAGACGTCACATAGGGGGTGACCAGCCATTGCCCCTCTCTGTAACCACACTCTTTTAGTATATTGATAATATGTCTAGTGTCTTTCACATAGGCAGGAAGGGATTTAACAAGAGGCTGTAAATAACCATCTATGTATCTACCCACCCTGGATGTTAATGAGTCAATCCCACTTATGATGGGACGACCTGGGGGATGAGTAGGGTTTTTGTGGACCTTAGGAAGATAGTACATTATGGGTATCCTAGATGCCTTGGGGATCAAAAAGGCCCTTTCTTTTTTATCAAGAATGCCTGAATCATATCCCCTTTTCACAAGTGTCTCTAGTTCTTTACGGAAACCAGGGCGTGGGTCTGATGATAAAGGAGTGTACGTCTCACTATCGTCCACAATTCTATTGAGTTCAACAAGGTAATCCTCCTTATTCAAAATAACTATCCCACCTCCCTTATCCGCCGGGCGGATTACCAGACTTTTCTCTTGACAAAGCTGGTCAAAACCTGTTTGTAAAACTTCACTCATTTTATCCTTCCTGACTTTAATTCCCTCCAAATCTCTCAGCATTACGTCTCGAAATACCTTTATATTAGAAGACATTCCTCCCGAAGGATTATAGAGGGAGGAGTTTGCCAACATTGAGTATTGGACTTCTCCCTTATAATTCCTATTGTCCTTGATGGGATTGGACATAATATACCTTTTAACACTTAACTTCCTCGTATATTTGTGAATGTCCATATACGTAAGAAATTTGTTGAGTTTACATGGAGGGGCAAATTTGAGTCCTTTATCTAAAATGAGAGTTTCTTCCTTAGTTAATTGATGGTTACTCAAATTGTAGATACCTTCGCCTATTATACCCTCTTTCTTTTGTTTCTTGGTGAACCTCCCCCCTCTAGATCCCCTCTTCTTTCTAAAGGTCTTAGGACCTTTCCCTGAAGTCTGTGAAAATCCTGATATTCAGAAGTGTCACGGTTGTTACCATACCCATTAGGGGAATATGATTGTTCATAATGGGCATAATTACGGTGATATTGGGATTCCCAGACGGGTCCTTCCCTTCTATTTTGATTGTAGGGAATATGATTCCCACCATGTTGTCTACCCCCATATTCATGATAGTTGTCCCTATATGTGTGCTCTAATGGTTGATATCTGTTATAGACCGGTATCTCATAATGGCGTGTTTCAACTCCCCCTCTATAATCCCTTGGGGGATGTTCCCAGTGGGGTCCCCTATCCTGGGGTCGCTGAGTTCCCTGGGATTTATTTGATTTTCTATAGGGTGATTTACCCTGATATGTTCCTTGTTGGGAGTGTTGGAACATTGTAACCTAATATGTTTTAATATTAATCTTATCCTTGAAAGTCGTTTCTATTGATTTACCAACATTAGCACTTTAAGGGGATTAATAAACTCCACACTCGGATTTTCAATATGGTTCAAGCGTGCTGATTATGACCTTACACGATTTGGTGACGGTTTATCACCGCTGGATCTGATATATAATTTTAATTCTATTTTATTATTATATTTTGGCAGTGGTTTAGCACATTCCAGTATTAGTCGTGCGAACTTGGTATAACTTTTAGGCTCACACCTCAAATAATTAGGGGAATTTCACGATTACAACCATTTAGTTATCTTTGCTGAAAGTTCCTATTCTAATTATAATTTTGTATAATCCAATGTTACAAGGTTGTGAGGGTTGTTCCTTGTATAGTCCCATTTAGTGGGATATCTTTTAGTTTATTTAGGGTCCCTTGAGTCGCTGGGGTCCTATCCCCTGGGGTGACCCTTGTAGGGGGTTCCCTAATATCTCCCCCTCAACTTTGTGCGGTAATAC
>BLSH010320690.1:724078-736844 GCA_018402905.1 Glandirana rugosa | reverse complement strand
TCCTCGGAGCGCTCCTGCCATCCCCCTCACAGCTCACTCAGCCGTGCCCTGCTCTTATCAGCATCGGCAGGGAGACTTCAGAGTGCAGTTAGTTCTTCTAGTGCTGGGAAATACACATACAGCACTAAAGGCTGCCGGGGCCTCCCTGCACCTGATTGGCTGTTAGGACGCTAGCAGCCAATGGTGTTCACAGACAGGTGGACAGCGGTGTAGAGACGGGGCATGGGAGAGAGATAAAGCAGCTCCTACCAGTGGCGGCCATGGACACTAGAAGGACCGCTGGAGCACACCAGTGTCCGAGTCCTTACTGCATTCTCCTAGATCGAAGCTGACTCTGATGGGGCCCCATGAGCACTTGGGGCCCCTGGGCTGTGCCCAGGTGTGCCCGCTCAGAAAGACGGCCCTGTATTAATATATAATTATGAATGTACTATATAAATATTACAAACTATTTGGAGTGACACACCCTTGTTTGTACAAATTTTGTGCACAGTATGTAATACGATGTACAGTGCTATATATATAATGCTGTTTAGGCCAACAAAGACATCAAAGAACAAGATCGCACAGTTTGTTAAGCTTCACTTGTTTATGGAGAACTGTTCAATGAGATGAGTTATCTTAACTGAGTCATTTTTAGCTGGCTTTTGCGTTTCTTTTTTGAAATGCAACAACGTGCTGATCCTGGCAAGGAGAAATCCAGCATGGAAACTTGTTTTTACTGCATTTAGTTAATATTGTATGGAAAGAATATTCAATTGTTAGGAGAGGTCTTCTTTAGATTATGGATTATTTTAGTAGTCTTTTTAAACACAGTAGTAGGTAGGGGACGCTAGCAGTTATCACCAAAATTTGGCTGTATTTTCAGCCTGTATTGTCAATTAAAGATTAGATTGTGATTAAAATAGTACCTACAGGTGATATACTTGAACTATATACTCTTGACATGTTGTGGACATTTCCATGATCTAAATGAAAGAAATTGCAGATTTGCCATATGAAAAGTAAGTATAATTTATGACCACTTCAAATCTGTGAAATTGGAATCAGTTGTTCCAGCTTAGGTAAAACAAGAGGCAGGCCCGAAGCAAAAAAATAAAATAAAAAATAAGTGTAGGGCCTCATGACAGAGGGTGCAAACCAGGGTTAATGGCATATGGGATCATTGGGAGGTCACTTACCGGCATTGGCTGGTTTGCCTACGTAGGTGGGGCTGCTGGTGGGGGATGCAGGGAGGATATCTGGAAGCATGGCAGACCCCCTTGGAGCAATGGACGATCAGGAATTCCCACCCTCCCGCCCTGGATTGTTTGGTTTGATTGTGGTTTATTTTTTTTTATTTTAAAAGCTGGTGGTTGGGGTCTTTGGAGGCGTTAACATTATTGGAACAGTTCATAGTGTGACCCATCTAACGTATGGTGTCCTCTATTGGAGTTAATGGTGGATTAATGGGGAAGTGGTAACAAGGAGGTATCTGTGGTGAAGTGTGTTTGTCCCCAAGCCGGTGAAGCACGGCTGGGGACCGTTAAGTAATAACGCTAATACAATCTGAATTTGGATCTTTGGTGCCTCCCAAGACCGGCAACCTTTATGTTACGAGTACTGGATTGCGTTTATTGTTTCTGTTTTAAGGAAATGTTATTTGTTTATTTGTTAATAAATGGCCAAGCAAGCCACATTTTCTCCAAATCTGTGTCATTCGTTATTTGTACAGTTATAGGTATGGGAGGTTTGGGGGGTTACGTTATACATCTGTGGTACCCTAGTCGTGAAAAACATTTAAACCATCAAAAATCAATAAAGTCAATAACATGGGAAGCCACACAGACAGCACCCATAGCTCTTCTACAGATCTCCTGATGATGTACCCTTTGTGAAAAAATGCTTAGTGAAGAGCATTGGAAGAGTGATTCCACACATTCAAGGTGGATATGGGAATCCTCCCTGCTGAGCTGTTATATTCTAACAGCAGGGAGAAGTAAGCAAACTAACTTCTTTCTGACTGATGCATGCATGTTTTAGGTCAGTGAAGCACTCAAGTTAGAGTATGAAGCATGACTGCCAAGAAACAAGCATTTTCAGAACCCTGACTTATGGGTAATGTGTGTGAACTTCACTCCCTTACACTCCTTTGAATACAATACTGATTGATTTTAATAATATATCTTTTGAACCCAAAAAGGTTTTCTTACCATATTAATGTGGTACTAATGTAGTTTCTTTTAAATAAACTTCTGACAAACAGGGTTTTTATAACAGAAGAGACCCTAGTGGTCTCTAAAGTAATAAATGCCCCTCTAAGCCTCGCATGCACAGCTCAGACCACATTTACGGCACCCACTCTATGCGGCAGCAAAGTGACTCCAACGTGCATGTACACAGGAGTGACATCATCATGGGCAAGCCAGGAAGCACAAAACTGGAAGGAAATGGAAGTGCACAGGGCCAGCTGGAGCGCTGGAGGACTCCGTTTGACAGGTAGGTCTGTCATAATGTGCCAATATGTGGCATATAGTAGCAAATTATGGTACAATCCTTCTGGGGGGTCCATAAAAAAATGTGTCAGAGTTTAATTCTGCTTGAAATATAATGATGAAAAAACATTTAAGAAGTAACATATATGATAACTTTTATCATCTCTTTGATAGCAATTGTTTTACACATTTATGTCATATTCATTTTCAAAGTCAAATAATAATTTGTACTTTACACATTTTATGAGCTGTTTCAGCGTAACTCTCAATACGTGAAATAGTATTCCTGCATCAATTTAATGGTGGTTTAGATTTAATGCTGTTTGTAGGTAGGTGCAGCTTATTTTCTCCACTGCAGGTGGCGCATAACTGTAGAGGCATGGTGGAGGGGAGTGGAAGTCGAGAGTAAATTAGCTCCTCTAGGTTTCCTGGTCATGAGGGGGCAGCATTTCGATTGGATGCTGGTGCCCCATGTGACTTTGGTGACCATCTTGGGTCAGACAAGACCCTGGCTTCCAGGCTTGGCAACCATTTTGTGAGTGGCAATGAGTGGCACCTCCTAAACATCTCCAAAATACGCCCCTTTCTAACCGTTGACACCACTAAGCAACTTATTCACTTCCTTGTTATCTCTCGCCTTGACTATTGTAACTCCCTCCTCATTGGCCTACCTCTCCGCAAGCTATCTACTCTTCAGTCTGTCATAATTGCTGCTGCCAGACTCATCCACCTTACTAACCGTTCGGTGTCCGCCACTCCTATCTGCCAATCCCACCATTAGCTTCCCATTGCCCAATGAATAAAATTCAAAACGCTAACAATAACCTACAAAGCCATTCACAATTCTGCCCCGAGTTACATCAAGATTATCTCCAAATATTACCCAAACCGTCCTCTCCTCCCAAGACCTTCTGCTCTCTAGCTCCCTTGTCTCCTCCTCCCATGCTCATCTCCAGGACTTCTCCAGAGCCTCTCCCATCCTCTGGAACTCACTACCCCAACCTATTCGGTTATCTCCTACTCTGTCCATTAGGCTTCATGCGCACAGGACTTTAAAAAAAATCCAAAAAAGTCAGTAGCTTATCAGTGTATCAGTGATTTTTTCAGCTGTTACCAGCGTTATATTACCTCTGTTTTTTTTTTTTTGCGTTTTATATCGTTTTCAAAGGGCTAGCGTTTTTGTTTTTTTTCCCAATTGATCTAAAATGTCCAAAAACGTTGGGGATCAACATTTTTTAGCGTTTTTGAGTGTTTTTGGGCATTTTTGAGCATTTGAACATTTTTACAGCTGAAAAACGTCCAAAAGAACCCTCTGGTCTTGAGGTTTTTTTACAGCTCAAAAATGTCACTGCTAAAAACAGTTGATAACAGCCTGTGTGTGCATGAACACATAGGATAACATGATGGAGGGTTTATTGACTGTAGAAAAAAACGTCTGCCGCTGAAAACAGCTGCTGAAAAACAGTCAAAAAACGTCCTGCGTGCATGAGGCCTAAGGCAATCCCTGAAAACTCATCTCTTTAGGGAGGCCTATCCTGCCTCCAGCTAACAAACAAATCTTCTACTCCCCTAATCAGTTCATACCTCACAGTCCTTATCTTTTGTTTCACCAGCCCCTCCCTCTTAGATTGTAAGCTTGCAGGAGCAGGGCTCCTCTAACCCTCTTGTTTTGTGTACTGTTGGTGTATTGTAAAGCGCTGTGTAAACTGTTGGCACTATATAAATCCCATATAATAATAATAGGGTTAGGATACACATCTGTCAGGAACAGTGCTTAGCATCAGGGAAAAGTCCTGGAGGAGTTGGGAAAATGCAGGGACACCCCATCCTTATTGGAAACCTCCCTCTTTGGGTTGGACTGACCAGGCCACATTCTGCTCCTCGAGACAGACACTGTCCGCTTCCCTGAGACTTCCATCTGCTGACACATCGCTGTTACATTCTGTGAGTGTGCATGGTTTGGGTTGCCTTCTCGCCAGGCCTGTTGTGCATTGCTGGACTTTTGTTATAATATATTCTTGTTTTTTGTACCTGGACTCGTGTTTTCTGTCCGCTACACAATGCTGAACCTACTCACATGTTTGCTTTAACAACGTTTGACACCATGTGAACCAAAGACAATGAACATTGGCATGGAGGGTGCCTCTCAATTTCACTATATTTTGCTTTAAACTTTTTCCAAAAAAAACCCATGAAAATCAGAGTTTTTGCTTTTAACCACTTTAGGACCGCCAGTTACAGCGGCATACCTGTATGTCGCTGCCTTCTTTGGGGTTCAGGGTGCACAGAAGGGAGAAAGAACAAGTAAATTTGTAGTAAAAAGCAGGATAGAATACACACATTGTTGAATAAACACTTGTTAGGCACATAAACACTTGTTAGGCACAACCCCTTGATTACCCTTAGCTGTTAACCCCTTCCCAACCAGTGTCACTAGTACAGTGACAGTGTATAGTGTTACCACTGATCACTTTATTAGGCTGCATTCACACTACAGCTTTTGAATCGCGGGCAGATATGCCACGATTGTTGGACGATAAAGTGTGCTGCAATCACGGTAACCCGCATCGTGGGATGCATGTCGGCCAAAAATAGTTCAGGAGCTACTGTGTGGCGACATGCGTTCCGCAATGTGGGTTGGCGCGATAGCAGCACACTTTATCGCCAGACAATCATAGCAGACCCGCAAATAAATTAATGCCATCTCAAATGCGAGTCCCGCATTTTGTCTTTCACACATCGGCACTAGTCAAATCGCAGGCAGATTCGCAGCATATCTGCCCGCGATTCAAAACTCTTTAATGTGAATGTAGCCTAAATGTCACTGGTGATGTCTGTCAGTTCCCACCCAGTGTCAGATTTCCCATCGCACTATCACAGTCCTATTATAAGTTGCTGATCACCACCATTACTAGTATAAAAAATACATTTAAAGAATTCCAGTATATATACCATAGTCTGTAGACACTATAACTTTCACCCAAACCAATCAATATACATTTATTGGGATTTTTTTTTACCAAAGAAATGAAGTAAAATACATTTTGGCCTACATTTATGAGGAAATTTGATATTTTTATTGGATATGTTTTATAGCAGAAAGTAAAAAATATTGTTTTTTTTTAAAAACGTTGGTCTTTTTTTTTTAGCTTAATTATAACAAAAAGTGCAGCGCTAAAATGAAGTTTGATGATAGATATACATAATCAACTGATCCACAGCACATGATCATTCATTGAACAGAAGTCTGGAAAACGTCCATGAGTAAAATTCCTGAGTGAAAGATAATCCTCTGTGAAGTGAGTATAAATGAAAAACACGCAGGTGCTCAGGTGTGACAGCTCCCATCCACCAAAGGCTAAACTGGCCTCTCACCTTAGTGTTCCGACCCTGACAGTTCAACCAGCTGCTCAAACCCACATTAGAGGATATCCAACTTCTTTTCACAGGACAAACTCCACCATAAATAAAAAATAAAGAATCTAGTGCTCTCCGTCTAATGGATTTATTAATCACAGTAAAAGTATAAGTAAAACACTCACAAAACAAGCACTTGAAGCCAAGTGCAAGCGATCATAGACTGCTGTGTATGCAAAACACTCCTCCAAGATGGCCGCAGGTGATGTCAGATGTAACCCCCCCTTTTTTAGCTTATATAATAAAAAAGCACAGTGGTGATCAAATACCACCAATAGAAAGCTCTATTTGTGTGAAAAAAAATCATATAAATTTCATTTGTTGCATGATCGCGCAATTGCCAGTAAAAGTAGCACAGTGTTGAATAGCAAAAAAATGGCTTGGTCATGAAGGGGGTAAAACTTTCCAAAGCTCAAGTGGTTAATACAATATGTGGTACAAAATGTAATAAATTGTATTTATGTTAAATGTCTCACCAGAACTAAAACTTAAAGAATGTGTTTTCAAAGCTCATTTATATTTCACTGCACTGTAGTATAGTGCTTGCTTTGTTGCTCAAATGGTTAAGCGACAGCATGATTAATAAGAGCATAGCAATGTTCACTGTTATCTCTTTGTGTATCAAGAATGATTCATTTCTCTTAGCAGGGTGATGGAAGAGAGAACCAGTCTGAATCTGTAGATATGTCTAACTCAACCTGGTCAAGGACATCTTTCATAGGACAAATAGCATCATACACTTTAAGCTGGCATGTTTACACAGTTTAAAGTGTACTTACTGTATGGACAAAATATATGCTCTAAGAGAGGCTGGGAAGGGGTGCAGTCACTGCTGCACTTTTTGCAAGGTTCAAAAATGCAGAGCCAACAGAATGCACCAGGGCTGCTCTTTCTCCCCCTTGATTTTTGTCAATACACTTGAGCCATTACAAAATATATACAGTATACATATATATATAGTGCTATTTTTTTCATTTCATTTCATATTTCATACACCTTTTTTTAGCAGCTGTATTTGTTTGAAGCCCAAATTTTTGAGCCATTGTTCTGTGCCATTAGGTATCACCAAGACTGAAGAGGTCTCTCCACAGCAAAGTTGCCGCCTCTGTTGGTGATTTATTTTTTACATTCACCCAACCCAAAATAATAATACCAAAACTATTAGCTGAATTCCAAAAATTAAGGAAACTGTTCAAGTTTTAAATATATTGTTAAAAATCCTAAGACCTAAATATCACTGACCTTCATGCTCAATTCATATCTTCTATTGTCTTCAAGGAAGCCTCAAACAGACATACCACTACATTTTAGAACGTGTGTTTAGGAAAAACTCCTTCTCACCACTCCCTTTCCCAAATATACAAACTGTTATGCACCATTTCACAAAGCTTTAACTCAGACCACATAATCTCCAATTGCAAGTAAAATCCACATAAATCTTCGATAGCAAGTAAAATACAGAGTTTGGGATTTAAAATATTATCCCAGAGTACCTGGTCCTCCCTGTGATACATAGTGATTTCTTGCTAGAAAATTTGCTCCTTCTGGGATCTCCCTCTGTATAGTTTAGTGCCAGACGGCAAGGAGTTGTTTTGCTATCTTGTTTGTTTTATGACTTGCAACCTTTTTCAATAAAACTGGCAACCCACCAGACTTTTAAGAAAGTTTGCCTTAAAGCTGCCTTTTTCCCAGGAAAGGTGATCCCCACGAGCTAATCTCCAACACGTGGTAGATTCAGCGGGCAACTTTCCAACATGGAGGAGATATTGAAGCCTTGCTACAGGTGACTGCGACCCAGTGGGAGACCAACCTCCAAGTCGCACAAGCCGCTGCAGCACAGCGGGAGGAAAGTCGTCGACAGCATGAAGCCGAGCAGGATATCAACCGCCAGCTGGTGGAGGCTCTCGTAGAGTTAAAAAAGGGGTCCACAGCTCCCGTGGCACTGGAACCAAAGTTGGTACAGGCCTCTTACCACCTGCAGAAGATGACACCTGCGGATGATGTGGAGAAGTACCTCACCACTTTCGAGAGAGTCGCTGTGCGGGAAGGATGGCAAAAAGGACAATGGTCGGGACTGCTAGCACCTTTTCTGACAGGTGAGCTCCAAAAGGCCTTTGGAACCCGATAAGGCCCAGGACTATGAGTCTCTAGAAATGGAGATACTCGCACGCCTGGGTGTCACCATGGCCGTCCAGGCCCAACGGCTGCATCAGTGGACCTACCCCATGGACCAGCCACCCCACTCCCAAATGTTTGATTTGATCCATCTCAGGAGGAATTGGTTACAGCCATAGACTTTGCCAGGCCCTCAGATCATGGAGCGTGTGGTCATGGACCGGTATCTGCGTGCGCTCCCTGCTACTTTGAGGAAGTGGGTCAGCTATGGGGACCCCAAAATGGTAAACCAACTGATGGACCTCGTGGAGAGATACAGTGCTGCTGACAACTTGTTGCACCCATCTGCGTCCCACTCCAATGTATCTAGGGGTGAAAGATCACCCGGCAGACCCGGAAAGACTGTTCCAGGGGTCAAGAGCATGGGGAAGTTTGATAAGACCACTACAGCCTAAGAGACTATAGGCTCTAGACCTGGAGACTGGCCAAAGAAGTCAGGAAGGTCTTGGGGACCCTTGAGAGGACTGGGTATAGAGCACATACAGTGCTACCGATGTCATGCATTGGGACATATTGCTGCCAACTGTCCCCTAAATGATGAACCAATGCAGTGTGATAATGCTTATATGAAAAGACGCATATCTCTTTTTGCACAGGTCGTATGTACGGCATCATGTCAGGGTCACATGGAAAGGCAAATGTGTGTGTTGTCTGTTGATTGGAAGCCAGCCCCTGTACTGCTTGATTCGCGCAGTGTTGTGACTTTGGTCAACGGCAGTTGTGTAAATTCTGCAAAAGTACACCCTAGCACCATCGGGGTCATTTGCATTCAAGGGGACACTCGGGGCTACCAGACTGCTGTGGTTGAGATTGACACCCCTTGGGGCAGTGTGACACATTCAGTGATGGTGGTGCCTTCCCTGCTTCATGAGGCCCTAGTGGGAAGGGATTTTCCCCATTTTTGGATGTTATGGGAAGGCACAGAGAGTCTGGAGGATAGAGCTCCCCCTGCTAGGGAAGCACGGGGACTTTCACCAGACCCTTTTTGCCAAATGGAAGAGGAGACGGTTGGCAGGACCAAGGAAGGAGGCGACCCTCTTCCTTTTCCTATAATGGCTGGGGAGCCGGAGGTGCTGGAAGACAGCCCTCAGCTTGAGGTTAATGAACCAAAGAACACCTCTGACTCTAATAGTGAGAGTGGACAGAATGTGACCCCTGACTTAGAGGTCAGGAGGGAGGATTTTTGTACAGAGCAATTACGAGATGTCACCCTCATTAGAGGCAGAGAGAACATTAAGATGATGGATGGGGAACCTGTGGATCCTAAATGGGGGGTGTCTTTCCCCTACATGTCTCTTAAAACAATTTGCTGTATCAGGTGGTAAAACATGGTAAGGACGAGGTAGAACAGCTGGTGGTTCCCAAACCCTTCCGCAGGATGGTGCTAGACTTGGCCCATGGTCATATAATGGAGGGGACAGCTGGGTATGGAGAAGACCAGGGAGAGAATAACCCAAAGATTCTTCTGGCCCGGGCTGTATGCAGATGTCAGAGAGTACCATGAGTCATGCCCCGAGTGTCAAATGTCTGCACCGTCACCCCATTTTCGCAGTCTGCTTGTTCCCCTGCCCATAATTGAAGTGCCTTTTGAGAGAATTGGCATGGATCTGGTGAGGCCAGTAATAAAGTCTGCCCAGGGCCACCAACACATTCTGGTAATACTGGGCTACGCGACACGCTATCC
Organism: Glandirana rugosa; assembly: GCA_018402905.1. Lineage (NCBI taxonomy): Eukaryota > Metazoa > Chordata > Amphibia > Anura > Ranidae > Glandirana > Glandirana rugosa. The sequence goes on along the minus strand of BLSH010320690.1, from coordinate 727,094 downwards.
TGAAGCCATACCCTTGCGGAATACCTCCGCTAAGACTATCGCTATCGCCAAGGAATTGGTCCAGGTGTTTAGTCGCGTGGGGATCCCAAAGGATGTCTTAATGGACCAGGTCACCCCGTTCATGTCCAGGGTTACTAAGGAACTGCGCAAGTTGTACAAAATCTCCCATCTCCGTACCTCTGTCTACCACCCCCAAATGGATGGACTTGAGGAGAAATTTAATAAAACTCTCAAAAGTATGTTGAAAAAGGTGGTCAACAAAGATGGGAGAGATTGGGATTTTTTGCTACCATATCTCATGTTTGCCATACGAGAGGTTCAGCAGGCGTCTACGGGTTATTCCCTGTGTGAACTCTTGTATGGTAGACATCCTAGGGGGCTGCTAGATGTCGCAAAAGAAAAGTGGGAAGGAGAGGCCACCCCATATAGAAGCGTCATAGAGCATATCTCCTATTGAGGATCGAACCGCAGCTGTCCTACCCCTTGTACAGGAATATATGGAGTGAGCCCAGGGAGCCAAGAGGAGGGTTTATAATCGGTGTGCCAAGACCTGAACTTTCAACCCCGGGGACGAAGTCCTAGTACTGGTCCCCACTGTTGAAAGTAAATTTATGGCCAAGTGGCAGGGTCCCTTTGAGGTTAGGGAAAGAGTAGGGGAGGTAAACTACAAAGTTTACCAGCCAGGGAAAAGAAAACTGGAGCAAATTTACCATGTTAATCTCTTAAAACCATAGAAGGACAGAGAGAGTTTACTGACCATTTCCCCTCCTCAAAAGGACAGTGTACCAATGACCCCTCCCGTCCTCATAGCCAAGTCCTTGTCAGTAATGCAACAAAATCACATTAAAGAATTTGTGAGTAAAAATAGAGACTTTTTCTCTCCCTTACCTGGACTGACCTCAGTGATCCAGCATGACATACTCACAGAACCAGGTGTTCACATAAATGTAAAGCCCTATAGAATCCCTGAGGCTAGGCGAGAGGCAGTGGCAAAAGACATAAAAACCATGTTAGAATTGGACGTGATAGAGGAGTCCCACAGTGACTGGTCGAGCCCCATAGTGCTCGTCCCGAAGCCAGGTGGCACTATCAGGTTCCCACAGCCCAGATTGGGAATCACATCTGCCCCAAGTGCAAGCGGTGATAGATTCCCTTAGGAAAGCGGGTCTCACAGTCAACCCCAAAAAATGTGCCATCTGTCTAGAGGAGGCCAAATACCTTGGCCACATTATCAGCCATGGACTTGTTAAGCCGCAAACCAACAAATTAGAGGCAATCCAAAAATGGCTCCAACCTCTGACTAAAAAGCAGATGAGTGCATTTCTGGGTACTATAGGCGCTTCATACCCGACTTTGCCACCATTGCCATCCCCTGATGGACCTGACAAGGGGTAGAGGGTCGGTCATAGTGAAGTGGAACCCTGAAGCCAAGAAGGCATTTTAGAGGTTAAAACAAGCTCTCTGTGTACAACCGGTGCTTGTGTCACGTACCTGGTGGTAGAGTCTGGCTTATGCGGGGGCAACCTCCCTTGCGGCCCCGGTTCGAGAACCCCTGATAGTGGGAACAGGGAACTCAGGAGCACAGGGGGGCACGAGGGCTGGACAGTCCTTGGCTGCATACCTGAGCTGAAAGTTGAACAGGCATGAAAAATATTATGCCATCGTCGAGAAAGAATGTCTCGCTATTAAATGGGCCTTGGAGACCCTAAACTATTATTTGTTGAGAAGGCCATTTAAACTGGTCACTGACCATGCCCCCCCTGAAGTGGATGTGTGACAACAGGGAAAAATTGTTGGATGACAAAGTGGTTTCTGGCCCTACAGGCCTACAAATTTACAGTGGAACACAGGGCGGGAGAGCTGCAAAACAATGCAGATGCCCTTTCCCGGGTCCACTGTATGGGTGTGACAGTTGCTCAGCCGCAGGAGCTTGAGCAAAGGGGGGGGGATATGTGATGTTATGCGAGTCGAGACAGTGGATGGGCAATATCTGTCATCTCTCATGCGTTCACTTGGAGTAGACTAGGAAGAGTCCATCCCCAGTTTTGCCAGCCACCGAGGCAGAGCTGGTTCCGGCCTGGAGTTTCTGGTACACCCAAATCCCCCTTCAGCTGCTTCAAATGACCAGGAGGAGAACACAGTTTTGCTCTGGCCTTGGACTCAGTATCACTACACTGAGAGAGCTACACCTTGGGAGTTAGTTGCTCTAAGGACTGAAAAAGAAAAAGTTTGTGTTTGTTTTGTTTGGAGGTGTCTGGGATGAGTCCAACACCATATAGAGAGATATCATGCTCTGTATAGTTTAGCGTCGGACGGCAAGGAGTTGTTGCTATTTTGTTTGTTTTATGATTTGCAACCTTTATCAATAAAACTGGCAACTCGCCAGACTTTTAAGAAAGTTTTCCTTCAAGCTGCCTTTTTTCCCAGGAAAGGTGACCCCACAAGCTAATCTCTCACACTATGTATATAGGATATGAATGCCACTCTCTATTATTTTCTAGCCCCCTATTTTCTGAGTAAAAAATGCTAAAATAAATGTAACAACTGTGCAGCAGCACACTCTCACGAGACGTGGGATCCTTAGCTTTCTCAGGATCCAGGGAGGTTGATTGACATCACACACCTTACATGGTGGAACCTTTGGGGTAAGGCGGGTACTTTTTTCTTTAAGCTCATGAGATTTCATTTTTTTAGGATTAAATAAATGTTTTTAGGCAGTAGGGTGTTAGAAAATATCAGTGCCTTGTACCTACTTCAAATTTCCACTTTAAATTAAACCTGCGGAAAACACTAATTACACTTAGACCCAGTGGTGGCTGGTGAAGTTTTTGGATGGGGGGGCGCCAGGCCCCGCCCTTCCCTTTGACCCCTCCTACTTTTAATAAGCCCCACCCCTTATAGAATCCACCCACTCCGTTACAGTTAGTTGGAGGGACCTAGGACTCTTTCGATTCCTAGGGTGCAGAGCACTCTCACACGACGACGTGTCAACAATGTAAATAAAATCGTAAAAAAT
>BLSH010320690.1:677326-711419 GCA_018402905.1 Glandirana rugosa | reverse complement strand
TTTTCCCTATCCCCATTTATTTGTAGGGCACTTGCCCTAGTTTGAAGATGATTTTAGAACAGTTATATGGCTTCTACCGTTAATTAATACTTTTCAGACACAGTTTGAAGATGAACCACATTCATCTCCATTTTTGCATTTTTTATGTTTTTATTTTTTTAAAAATATTTAAAGTTATTTCCCTGTCCCCATTTTTTTGTAGGGCACTTGCCCTACCCTTACCCCCATTTTACTTCCTTTTGCAGCCCTCTGGGGCTTTCCAGGACTTTCCTACAGCCATTTTTGTGCCTAAAAGTTCGGGTCCCCATTGATTTCAATGGGGTTCGTTGTCCGTGCGATCGTTCGGGTTCCGTCCGGACCCGGACCCGGACTTTGTCCCGAAGTTCGGACGGACCAGCAGAACCCGAACGTCCAGGTGTTCGCTCAACTCTATTTGCCTATCTTAATAGTGGAGAATATGCATGCTTTCCATAGATAACCCATGGTGCTGGAGTGAATTTACATGGGATTTCCAGCACTCAGCTTTGCTAGAAGGCAGTGATGAGGTGTCAGCAATTGCACTTCCTGGAAGCCTCAGCAGCCTGGGCTGAGGTAAGTTATTTTCTTTCTCGTACCTTAAGGGACACAGGAATCAGTTATTCAGAGACCATTGAGCTATACTACCATATACTGGAATTGGAAACTGAAAAAAACAATAAAGCCAGCCAAGTATAACCCCTCCCACTCCCATCATGCTTCACTTTTTATCTAGTGTCCTAGGACAGATGTCTTTTCTCCATTGAGAAAAGTTTCCTCATTTTCACTAGTCATTTTCTCTATCTTTGAGATTATTTTTTTCTTCAATCAAGACCAGTGGCAGCTAGAGAAGGTATTTATTTGTTGGGGTCGCAAACTACCCCCTCCCCCCTGGGCAGCAAAGCTACCACCCCCCTCCCCCCCGCTCACTGTCTGCCGGTCGGTCCGGCACTTACCCCATCTAGGTTGCGGGTGGCGGGCTGTGGCTCCAGTGTCCTCTCCATCTCCTCTCTCCTGCTGCAGCTCCGGTGTCCTCCAGCATGGCGGGCAGTGGCAGGTGGCGGTCTGTGGCTCCTCTCCATCCCCTCTCTCTTCTTGTGGCTCTGGTGTCCTCCAGGAGGTGACTAGCGGGAATCCGACCTGGGTTTTGCCGGCCACCGTGACAGAGCTGGTTCTGGTCTGGACTTTCTGGTCCACTTAAACCCCTCTCCACCTGCATTTAATGACCAGGAAGAAAACAGAGGAGAGCTTGATCCTGGATCTCAGAGGGAGAAAGCTGAGAGAGCAGAGAGTGTGCTAATTTGGACTCTAAAAACAAGGTTTGCAATGTGCTTATGTTTTGTGGGTGTCAGGGACAGCCCCACATTGTATAGAGAGGAATCTCTTTGTTTAGTGTAACGCCAGACGGCTGGGTTTTGCTTTCTGTTTTTCGTTTGTGTTTTGAACTTGCAAACCTGTAAAAATAAACCTGGCAAGCCGCCAGACTTTAAAGAAACTGACATCCATGCTGAATCTTTTCCCCTGAAAAGTGATCCCCACGAGCTAATCTCCCACACGTGGTGGAGGATGTGGGCAACTTTCTAAGATATAGGAAATGTTGAAGGCCCTGCTGCAAGCCAATGCAGCCCAACGGGAAACCAACCGACAAGTCACAGAAGCCGCTGCAGCACAACAGGTGGCTCTACAATAGACAATTGCAGCTCAGCGAGAGGCAGCGGACACCCTGCTAGAGTTAAAAAAGTGTTCATGTGACAGTGGAACCAAAGTTGGTATGCGCTTGTACCACATGCAGAAGATGACACCTGCAGATAACGTGGAGGCGTACCTCACGACCTTTGAAAGAGTTGCCCTTCGTGAAGGATGGTCAAAAGAACAGTGGGTGGGACTGCTAGCACCATTCTTGACCAGCAAACTCCAAAAAGCCTATTACTATCTGGAAATAGATAAGGCCCAGGACTATGAGACTCTAAAGGCAGAGATACTCACACGCCTGGGGGCCACCATGGCAGTCCAGGCCCAACGTGTGCATCAGATGTTCGACCTAGTTCACCTTACCAGGAAATGGCTACAGCCAGAGACTTTGCCAGGTCCCCAGACTGTGGAGCGCGTGGTCATGGACTGCTATCTGCAGGCGCTCGCTGCTGCTTTGAGGAAATGGGTCAGCTATGGTGACGCCAAAACTGCACACCAACTGGTGGACCTTGTCGAGAGATACATGACTGCTGAAGACTTGTTGCGCCCATCTTTGCCCCACTCCAATGTCTCTAGAGGTGAAAGATCGCCTGGCGGACCCGGTAAGACTATTCCAGGGTTCAGGGGCGAAGGGAAATTTGATAAAACTGATACGGCTAAAGAGACTTGAGGCTCTAGACCTGGAGACTGGCCAAAGAAGCCAGAAAGGCCTTGGGGACCCTTGAGAAGACGGGGTATAGAACACATTCAGTGCTACCGATATCATGCATTGGGTCATATTGCTGCCGATTGTCCCCTGAATGGTGAACCCATGCAATGTGATAATGCTTATATGAAAAGACGCATTTCTATTTTTTCACAGGTCGCGTGTATAGCATCATACTTAAGTGGCATGGAGAAGCAAATGTGTGTGATTGCTCTTGATGGGAAACCCGTCACTGCGCTGCTTGACTCTGGTAGTGTTATAACGTTGGTCAAAAGCAGCTGTGTAAATCCAGCCAGGTTACACCCTAGCTCTGTCAGGGTCATTTGCATCCATGGGGACACTCGTGACTACCAGAGGGCTCTGGTCGAGATTGACACCCCCTGCGGCAGAGTGACGCATTCAGTGGGAGGGGTACCTTCCCTGCTTCATGAAGCCCTAGTGGGGAAGGTTTTTCCCCATTTTTGGAGGTTATAGGAAGGCACAGAGATCCTGAAGGAAAGAGCTCCCCCTGCTGAGGAGGTACGGGAGTTCTGACCAGAAGGAGAGATTGGTGGCAGGACCGAGGAAGAAGGAGACCCTCTTCCTTTTCCTGTAATGGCTGGGGAGCCAGAGGAGCCGAAGATAGCTCCCAGCAGATGGCTAATGTCCCAGACCATGTCCTTGTCCCTGACCATGAGAGTGAACCGAATGTAGTCCCTGACTTAGAGGACTTCTGTACAGAACAACTACTGGATGTCACTCTCCTCAGAGCCAGAGAAAATGTGAAGGTTATGGATGGGGAATCGGTGGACCCTAATTGGGAGTTGTCTTTTTCCTACATGGCGCTTAAAAATGATTTGTTGTATCAGGTGGTGAAACACAGAGAGGAAAAACTGGAACAGCTAGTGGTTCCCAAACCCTTTCGCCGGATAGTGCTAGATCTGGCCCATGGTCATGTAATGGGGGGACATCTGGGTAGAAAACCAGGGAGAGGATAACCCAGAGATTCTTTTGGCCTGGGTTGTATGCAGACGTCAAAGAATACTGTGAGTCATGCCCGGAGTGTCAAATGACAGCCCCGTCACCCTATTTTCATAGTCCCCTTTTCCCACTTCCCATAATTGAAGTGCCATTTATTTAAGCGAATTGCCAGGGATCTCTTGGGACCAGTAGTAAAATCAGCATATCCTGGTGATACTGGACTATGCGACCCGCTATCCTGAGGCCATACCCTTGCGGAATATTTCTGCTAAGACTATCACCAGGGAACTGGTCCAGGTGTTTAGTCGGGTGGGGATCCCTAAATAAATCTTGATGGATCAGGGTACCCCGTTCATGTCCAGAGTGACCAGAGAATTGTGTAAATTGTACAAAATCTCCCATCTCCGTACCTCTGTTTACCAACCCCAAACTGACGGTCTGGTGGAAAGGTTTAACAAGACCCTCACGAGTATGCTAAAAAAGGTGGGGGATAAAGATGGGATGAAATTGGTATTTTTTGCTGCCGTACCTCATGTTTGCCATACGAGAGGTTCCGCAGGCATCTATGGGGTCAAATCTTGTATGGTAGACATCTCAGGGGGCTGCTAGATGTCGCAAAGGAGACGTGGGAGGGAGAGGCCATCCTATATAGAAGCATCATAGAGCACGTCTCCTTGATGCAGGATCAAATCGCAGCTGCCCTGCCCCTTGTACGAGAGCATATGGAGCAAGCCCAGGAGGCCCAGAGAAGGGATTACAACCGGGGTGCCAAAACCCAAACTTTCAACCCCGGGGACAGAGTGCTGGTGTTAGTCCCCAAGGTCGAAAGTAAATTCCTGGCAAAGTGGCAGGATCCCTTTGAGATTAGGGAAAGAGTAGGGGAAGTAAACTACAAAGTTTACCAGCCCGGGAAAAGGAAACCGGAGCAGATTTACCATGTTAATCTCCTAAAACCGTGGAAGGACAGGGAGACATTATTGGCAGTGTCCACGCCCCAAAAGGACAGGTTTCCCCTAACCCTGGATGTCCCCATAACTGAGTCCTTGTCACGTACCCAACAAAACGACGTTAAGGAATTGGTCAGTAAAAATAGAGACTTTTTCTCTTCCGTACCCGGACTGACCACTATGCTACAACATGACATAATCCCGGAACCTGGGGTCCATGTAAATGTAAAACCCTATCGAATACCTGAGGATAGACGAGAGGTGGTGGCGAGAGAAATAAAAACCACGTTGAAGTTAGACGTGATAGAGGAGTCCCACAGCGCCTGGTCGAACCCTATAGTACTGGTCCCAAAGCCCAATGGCATTATCTGGTTCTGTAATGATTTTAGGAAGCTGAATGAAGTGTCTAAGTTCGACGCATACCCAATGCCGTGGGTTGAAGAACTTGTGGATAGGTTGGGAGGGCCTTGGTACATAACAACCCTAGACCTAACTAAGATACTGGCAGATCCCCCTAACGGAGTCAGCAAAGGAAAAAACGGCCTTCTCTACCCCCTGAGGGGTCCCTCCAATACAAAAGAATGCCGTTTTGTCTGCTTAGGGCCCCTGCATCCTTCCAGAGGATGATGGACAAGACTTTGAGGCTGCATCGGAGCATTCTATGCCAAAAAGAGGTATACTGGATCTTTCTTTTGGGTACCAGAAACCTATGGGAATGAACTATGAGTGGGATGTCTCCCACTTTTACCACTAGAAGAGGGTGTTTCATTATGCCCCGTTTTGTTTAAGCAATGTCTCATTTAGACTTGTCTATGTCTTCATCATTACTATCATTGCCCCTTCTCTTTTTGGGTGCCTAAATCAGGGAATTACCAATTGAAGAACCCCTATGGGTGGGACTTTCAAGGTGGGGGAATCATCAAAAACACATCTACATATGTATCAAATCCACATTTATTTTCACAAGTATAAAAATTACAAAAATGTTGTAAAAATGACAAATAAACCAATTAGTGTATAAACGTATTCTGTTAAAATATTGGATTGTTCAAATGCAGCCGGCTCGCATACATCTGCGTGTAGGTTCCTTAACATCATTCTGCCATCCTACGAAAGAGGAAGAAAGCCGGCGCGTTTCAGGTTCAAGCCTTTCGTCAGGGGCGTGTAGCAGAATGCAATTTATATATCTGGACATACTTTGTCCAAAAACAGTACTCAAAAGGATTTCGCCTTCAGAGCTCACAGGATGAGGATTTCCTAGTCATATGATGAATAGGAAAATGATGTGGAGATGTTTCAAATCGCAGCTCAAGGACAGGTACCTAGAGCCTTGCTGTATATTAAATAATCCAAGATGAGTTCCATCAAGTCAATGGGAGCAAGAGGAAAGGAGGGTAAATGCCAGAGATTCCTCCCCACCACTTCGCAATAAAGCACAATGTTTTTCAGTCCGCCTTACACTGTTTCCATAGTGATCCAAGGTAGGCAGCAGTATCAGACAGCAGTCAGTATAGCTTGCATGGATTAAACAACAGGATCTACCGTCATATACCAAAGAAGGGGGGGGGGTACCTCCAATCACTCCTAACGCTCCCAAGACCAGGTCAGAAATGTCCCCCCCCCCCATTCTTTAGTATATGACGGTAGATCCCGTCGTATGCCAAAAAGCGGTATACTGGCTCTTTCTTTTGGGTCCCGGAATACCTATGGGAATGAACTATGAGTGGGATGTCTCCAACTTTTACCACTAGAAGAGGGTGCTTCATTATGCCCCGTTTTGTTTGAGCAATGTCTCATTTAGACTTGTCTACGTCTTCATCATTACTATCATTACCTCCTTCTCTTTTTGGGTGCCTAAATCAGGGAATTACCAATTGAAGAACCCCCTATGGGTGGGACTTTCAAGGTGGGGGAACCAAAGATCATCAAAAACACATCTACATATGTATCAAGTCCACATTTATGTTCACAAGTATAAAAATTACAAAAATGTAAAAATGACAAATAAACCAATCAGGGGCGTGTAGCAGAATGCAATTTATATATCTGGACATACTTTGTCCAAAAACAGTACTCAAAAGGATTTCGCCTTCAGAGCTCAAAGGATGAGGATTTCCTAGTCATATGATGAATGCATTTGAACAATCCAATATTTTAATAGAATACGTTTATACACGAATTGGTTTATTTGTCATTTTTACAACAGTTTTGTAATTTTTATACTTGTGAAAATAAATGTGGATTTGATACATATGTAGATGTGTTTTTGATGATCTTTGCTTTCCCCACCTTGAAAGTCCCATCCATAGGGGTTCTTCAATTGGTATTACCTTCAGGGATTGGTGGTGGCACCAGACTGACACTACTCGCTTGCCAAACATATACAAATCAGGGAATTATGTAACACCGTCTCTGTATTTTGATTTATCCATATATTGATCTCTATCACATTGTGTGTATATGTCACTTCCCTGATTCAGGGGCTTTTGGTAGTTGTGGCATTGAGTGGATGGGGTGGTGGAGGATCGGGTAGTCCCAGGCTGGTTTCACACCATTGCGGTGCGAATTCCAGCCTGTCTGCTGCTGAGAAGGGGCGGAGCCACCATTTCAGGTTTGAGGAAAACCAGAAAAATTATGATAAACGAAACTGCAGAAAAATATATATGAAGACATATAGAAAAGAGTGGTAGAGCAGGGAAAATGTACAGGCGCAGTGGGGTAACGGCACGGAGGCCGTTTCTTTACTGCGCATGTGCCGACATGACGTCGGCACAGAACATACACTGCATATCTCCTGAACCGTGCAGGTTTAGGAGATATGCAGGCACCTACAGTTACGCCTTATTATAGGCTTACCTGTAGGTTAAAGTGGTTGTCATGAGTTGATAACCACTTTAAGGACAAGGCTCCACCTTTTCCCTTCCAGGTGCACTCTACTAGGTCTGATTCTCCTCCCCACTAATCAGGAAGTGGGTCTGAGACCCGTTTCCCCATTGGCCAAAGGGAAAAGCATTCCGATTGGCCACCGAGGCGGAGAAAGAAGAAGGAAACTGTTGTGATGCCTGTGGAGGACTGCAGGGGAAGAGAAGCCACCCATGATGCCCGCGGAGGAGAGCAGGGGAACGGGAAGTCACCATGATGCCGAAAAGAGCAGGGGATGGAGAAGCCACCGCCTGTCACCCAGCTGAAGCCGCTGCCCGCTATAGATGGGGCAAGTGCTGCGGTGCTCCTGATGACCTGATCGACTGGACCTGGCGGGGTGGGGTGTGGGTTACCCGACCGGGGGGGTATCTGAGGGTGCACTGTTTGCCTCCCACCCAAAAAAAAATTACCACCAGCCGCCACTGGTACCCATCCCAAAAATCCAACCTGTAACATAGAAAAAAAAAGGAGGAGTGAAAACATCATGGTTCTGAGATGTAGCCGGAAATAATAGTTCAAAAGAGACCCATACCAATCGCTGGATTTCACTAAGTGCATATCTGCCCTCGTCAACTAAAACATGTGCTATCTGAATGTATTCCAACAGCTTTTCACGCATCTAAAACAGGCAGCAAAGATCTTTACCTTCCTCAAAGCATTTTGACAAAAAGGGAAGCAAATACTCCAAGCCAATGGCTCCCAATTCCCAGGTGTAGTTGATCTGGTCGTTAGTGGGCCCTAAGCTGGATACACACTATACAATCGTCTTTAGATTTTTTCCTTTAGATTTACCAAGACGATATAATATGAGATCAAACCTTAAGAGTTTCAGTTTGTATGCAATCAGGCAGGCCCTTTCACTACATGGTTTTGGTAAATCTAAAGAAAATCAGACAACAAAAGTTGCATAGTTTTGTCAGGAGTCAGCACAGGAGACGACCAGATATATGTAGCTATATACAGAAACTGGGACCACACCATGTATATATATTGTTAAAGTGAGATATTTACAGTGAACAATAACCAACAGCAATAAACATGAAACATATGAAAATCAAACCTAAATGACAAAATACCTAACCAGCAACCTAACAAACTAACTATATACACAATATACACAAATAGATATACACAAGGCAGGGGTAAACTAGAGAAGCAGGGAGCAAGGCCGTAGTTTACAGGGTGCACAAGCATTTTGACAAAAAGGGAAGCAAATACTCCTAGCCAATGTGTCAGGAAAGGTGCATTCCTGTCCACAGAAGAGTTGAACAGGTGTGTGCAGAAATGCCAGGCAGGCTATTTAAGTTGCACTTGGGTCTTTGGCGTTTGGTCTACTATGTTTCCTGAATACCCACTACCTGTTCCTCTGTTGACTCCCATTTACTGACTTGATCTGCTCCTGACTGCATAAACGCTGCCCGTACTGACCCCTTGCTTGTCTCTGCCTGCTCCTTATGCTAATCCGCCCATCTGCCTGCCATTACCGACCCTGGCCTAACTTTGATTATTCCTCTACCAGCCACTTGTATTTGATCTGCCTTTCTTATGCCAACCCAGACTGCCTGACCTTGTTACCTGCATCTGCTCGCTCTTCAGCAACGCACGCACTACTCTTCAGCATTCTGCAACAAGAGACCAGTAAGGCACTCCTGCTCACTCTGTACTCAGGCGCTTCTGTCACTTTAGCAGGGTTCCTGAACCAGAGGTGTAGGAGAAGCCTACCTCCACAGGGCAGGCTCCTCCACCAGGTACGTTACACAATGGCACCCAGTTCCCAGGTGTAGCTGATCTTGTCATTAGTGGGCCTCAGTGTTATGTCAGGAGTCAGTACAGGAGATGACCAGATATATGTAGCTACACACAGAAACTGGGGCCAGACCATGTATAAGTGATATTTATTTACAGTGAACAATAACCACACACCAACAGCAATAAATGACAAAATGTCTAATCAGCAACCTAACAAACTAACTATATACACAATATACACAAATAGATATACACAAGGCAGGGAAAACTGGAGGAGCAGGGAGCAAGGCAGTGGGGTATTGGGTGCAGGGCAGGAGCAACAGCAAGAACAAGGACAAATGGCAACAGAGTTTGGGAGCAGCAATGCAAACATAGTACAGGGCAAAACTAAGGTGCTTTGTGCTTTAAATAGCCACCTAGCAGCTGAAACCAGATGAAGCTGATCGCTGAAACCTGCTGGCTTCTAGAAGACATCTGCTGGTGGACACTGGAACTGCAGCAATCAGCCCAGAGCACCACAGTGTCACCAACAGGCAAACTCGGTCCTAACAAGCCCCCTCCTCTGCCTTATCCAGATAGGAGTTCTCTGCAGTTACGTTAGATTTTTTTGGGACAAATTGCTAAATATATTTGCTGGCTAGAAACCAGTGGCGGCTGGTCCATAAGGGGCACATGGGTGCCACCCCCTTATCCATGTGCCCAGCCCCTAATCTTTATCCAGGGTGCCAGACACATGGATTTCAATGGAGTTTTTTTTTTTTTTTTTTAGAAGCACATGATTAGAGCCTGAGGCTCTAATTGGCTTCAAAAAGGGTGGGCTCGGGGAGCAGAGCACTGCGCCCCAAACCCGCCCACTCATGTGACAGTAGCGAATTAATATTTGCTATTGTCTTGCTGCTTCTCCTCCAGGCCAACCAGGAAATGGGTCTTAAGCCCCGATTGGCCAGAAGGAGAAGCGACTGTCCGGTCTTTTCCAGAATGTCCTCTGCTCTGGTGACTGGTTGTCCCCCCATCATCTGACCCGAGCCACCTTCTTCTATCTGGGCACTGGGTCCAGTGCATCTCTGTGGGGGTATCCTCCGGAGCTGGGAGATTGCGGGCACCGCAAATACTTCCCTACCCTTCCCTTCCTCTGGGGAACCATGCCCAGAAACGTCACCATCCCCCTGCAACCGGACCTACTGAACAGACTCTGAGCTGAGGCTGCACTGACTGCCGGGGAAGCAGGAGAACAAGGACCCCGCCGTCTACCCCAAGCTACTGGCCATTACCAGCCTCATGGGGACCTTCCACAACTGGCCACAACACACCGCGCTCAGCCCCAAGCAACTGGCTGCAGCTGAATTCTTCTATACCGGTATGTACTGGGGGGACTGGAATCATACCCCACCATAGGCCCCATCATGGGTGATAGATCGAGCGATGGGGGGGTTTGTTTGCCGCCCCCCAAAAAAATGGACCACCAACCGCCACTGCTAGAAACAGTAAGCTTACCTCCACGCCTTCTCCTCCAGAACATGCGTTTGACATATCTGCAGCTGTGGCTCTGGGGCTTCTGTTGCTGAGATTTTATCTGATGTCTAACACATCATTGATGAATGAATTTGTTCCTAAGGCCAAAGGATACTATATTGGTTCTGGATTTGGTGTGTGCCATCTTCAATATGGAACAACAGCCTGTAGTTGTTATTAGCGCTGTTACTAGTCTGGCATCCTTGAAATGGCCAAAAATTTTCTGATGCACTCCTTACTTAAACCTGTACTGTATGTGGGGAGAAGTCAGTGTCCTTTAATTGTTAAGCCTCCTGTAGTGATGTAATGGGTAGAGTTAGTACCCTTTTATATGCCAGCTGTGGGTGGGGCCCAATGCACTGGGGGTATGGGAGCAGGAAACCCCTGATATGCAGAGATGTAGTGCTAATGCTGGAGCTAAACTTAAGAACTCTCTGCAGGGCTCAACTGCCAAGGTTAAGAGAGAAGACACTTAGGAGCAGAGAACCTTGACCCCTTTCACCCTCACTTAGTGGGTCCTATGGCTTAGTTTAGAGTGGCATCTGGACCTATGGAGGTTCTCCTTTCCATTAGAAAGACTGACTATCTTTTTATCATTCCAAATGGCCCTGTAAAAGGGAAACCAACTTCTCATTCCATAATTTGTCAGTGACACAGACAGATCATTGTCCATGCTTATGGTCTTAAAGAGGAAGTAAACCCAGATTGGGTTTACTTCCTCAATATTCCCCTGTAAAGTAGAAGCATAATGGGCTATTATGCAGCGCATAGTAGCCCATTATGTGCCACTTACCTGCAAACGAAGCCTGTGATGTCTAGCGATTCCCCCCATGCTGGCCGCGTCCATCTTCAGCCCTTCTTCCTTCCTGGGCTGCGACTCCGGTGCTGTGACTGGCTGGAGTCACGTGATGTCACTCCCCCGTGGGAGCCGCCAGTCACGGCACGGTCGCAGTGGGGTAACGGCACGGAGGCCGTTTCTTTACTGCGCATGTGCCGACATGACGTCGGCACAGAACATACACTGCATATCTCCTGAACCGTGCAGGTTTAGGAGATATGCAGGCACCTACAGTTACGCCTTATTATAGGCTTACCTGTAGGTTAAAGTGGTTGTCATGAGTTGATAACCACTTTAAGGACAAGGCTCCACCTTTTCCCTTCCAGGTGCACTCTACTAGGTCTGTTAGTTTTTCCTGGGCTTTTTGGCATCAGTCAACTGTTTCATAGATTTGTTAGGCTGTCACCTGGTCTTCTGTTTAAATGTTCTCTAAGTTTTACCATATTCTACTGTAGCCCCTTCAGCCCTGGAAGCATTTACCCCCTTCCCGACCAGAGCACTTTTTGCGATACGGCACTGTGCCGTTTTAACTGACAAATGCGCAGTCATGATGTTGTACCCAAACATAATTGACGTCCTTTTTTTCCCAGAAATAGAGCTTTCTTTTGGTGGTATTTGATCACCTCTGCGGATTTTATTTTTTGCGCTATAAAACCCAATATTTTAGACTTTTTGCTATAATACATATCCAAAAAATATAAAACAACAAATGTATTCATCAGTTTAGGCCAATATATATTCTTCTACATATTTTTGGTAAAAAAAATCGCAATAAGCGCATATTGATTGGTTTGCGCAAAAGTTATAGCATCTACAAACCATGAGAATTGATTTATAACGTTTTTATTATTTTATTTTTTTTACTAGTAATGGCGGCGATCTGTGATTAGGCCAAAGCCTAATGATACACAGCTACTGTGGGGAGTACCTCCCCAATTGCTACCAGAGTACTCCAGTTCCAGTGGGGTGGTGCTTTGCCCTCAGGCTTGAAATCCCTTCAGCTGTTTGTCTGTGTTACCAGAGCATGCTGTTTATTTGATTTATTTATTTATTTCAGGTACTTATATAGCGCTGTCAATTTACGCAGCGCTTTACATATATATTGTACATTCACATCAATCCCTACCCTCAAGGAGCTTACAATCTAAGGTCCCTAACTCACATTCATACATATACTATTTATGAGAACAATCCCAAGTAGCTGTGTCCTGAGCTATTTTACCGAAGTAGTAATTCTCAGTTTGACTCTTGGTTGCTATAGAGTCTTAGACCCCTTTCACACTGAGGTGCTTTACAGGCGCTATTGAACACCTTGCAACTCTGGGCCTATATCCCACGAGGCCTGTTCAATGCTCTAGCTTATCTCAGGATCAGGGTGCTTTTTGTATTATGTCTTAAATCTCACTGTGGTTTTTAGATACAGATCCCTATCTTTGGGAAAAGTTTTTACTTGTTGTAATCAATAAACTTTGTTAAATTTTTATAACCTTTGTTACTACTTCTTTACTATTGTTGCTTCCTTTTTCCCCTACCTATCCCTAAAGTCCCGTTTGGAGTTTATCATAAATTTACGAAATTTGCTTGGGATGTTGACAGATGTAGTGGGTTTGTGGTGTACCTAGCTAATTTTCTCATAAAGAGATGAACTTTGATATGCAGATGAAGTCAATTAAAGCAACCTGACAAGCACTAGTAAATTAGTAAATGTTCCTCTGTTGAACCCCTATTAACTCCTTTTCCTGGTGATTTTTTTTCTATTTTATTAATTACTATTTAAACTTTTTTTCTGTTTTTGTTTGCTTTGTATATTAATATTTTTACACCTTTTACATATATTTACATGTATCACACATCAGTAGGATTATAAAGCATACATAGTATTTCAAAGAAGCATTACGAGTAACATTCTAGGGCAGTGGTTCTCAACTCCGCTCCTCAGGACCCACTAACAGGTCAGGTTTGCAGGATAATTGAAATGCATCACAGGTGATATAATTTGCTGCTCAGTGATTGCAGCATTCTAGTCTGCATCTCCCCAAGGTAATACTTAAAATCTGGCCTGTTGGTGGGTCCCGAGAACTGGAGTTGAGAACCACTGTTCTAGGGGCACGCTTCAGTAATAATCTGTTTATATTTCTCACAGATTCCTTAAAGTGGTATTAAACCCAAAAGCAGACATTTATTATATTGCATTTATTATTTCTTTACTTTATTTTCACCTGGTGATCTGGCCAGTAAGTCTGATGTTTTTCAATGGAACACTCTCCTGAAAATGTATCAGTTAAGAATGCTGGGACAAACCATTCACCACTTATTGGGGGGGGGTGCTTACAATGATCAGCTTTTATTTATTCATGCAAAAGCTATATCCCCAAGGTGGGGCTGTGGGGGCACTCAGCAGGGGGAGGGGCCAGTAGCGCCGGTGAGGGACCCGAGAAGAGAGGGGTTCCAGGCTGCTCTGTGTAAAACCACTGCACAGAGTAGGTAAGTATAACATGTTTGTTATTTTTAATTTAAAAAAACAAAGACTTTAATATCACGTTAACTTTGCACAGACTTTTGTAGTTTTAGGGTGACAATACTTAGCAACATTCTGTTATTACATACATGCCAAATTTCAGCTCATTTCAAAACTCACCAAACCACACATAATTTATAGTATATATTAACTCAGCCAAATTAATTCATCAGTGAAGAATAATGAACACATCAGTCAATGTGTTTACATTAGTTAAAAATAAAAGAACATATTAATTCACTGCCAGTCTGCCATTATTTAAAGCAGCTGCAGGTGATATGAAATGCACTTGTCAGAGAAGCTGTCAAGTCACAATTCAAATGCATAAATTCATTGGCCACAACTGGGAATTTTAAGAGAGTATTTGTATTTTAATTTATCGAAGACAGAAAAATATTATACATTTTGTCTTATTAATGCAAAAGCAGTAGTCCTTTGCAGTCCTGACTCCTGTGAAAAAAAGTATTTGTGGCCTTTGTGAAACTTTATGGCTGTAACTTGCATCACATCAAAAGGATCAAATTTATAGTTTTTTCATTATATGAATGAAACCAGATAGAGGTAAAAAATACCAGCATTTTTTCATCAACAAGATAGGGGCAGGTGTCCAATCATTGGGGCAGGAAGTCACAACAAATCACTAATTACATTGTTTGTAGATTTCATTTAAAGGAGAGGTATAGCCAAAGCTAATTTGGCTATGATTCTCCTATGGATCACAGGGGTGCAGTCCGTTCTGCAATCCTGTGACCCGCTTTCAGCCGACAGCGAGCTAAAATCTTCAGTCAGCTGACTTCACTAAATCGACCCAGGCTCGGGAAAGAGCCTGACTTTACAGTTGGGATCCACCCAGATGCCTGAGTGGTAGCTGGCTCAGCCTCTTAGCGAGCTGCTGAGAGCCTGAGTCAGTTGCTCCCGTCCCCTCCACAGCTCAGCACTCCAGTGAGCACTGGAGGGGCGGAGCAAAGAGCCCGCAACTGACAGTCACCAGTTTGCTGCATGCTGAAGACCGAAAACTGAGCAGAGGTGTTTGATCGCTCAGTTCTTGTGCTAACTGTCCTAGGGGTTGTCCCTCTGACCTGGGAGCGACTAGTTTAAGGGCAGCCTGTGTGCTTTTGAATTCAGACTGGCCTACATGTCCAAAGCAGCCACTCTGCCAGCACTTCTGGTCCTCCTCTGGGTCCCACTGTAATGGATTCTAACCCTTAGGGGGAGAAGCCGAATCCCATTTCATTGAGGACATTTCTTGTTTCAGGGAGGCAACATCTAGGGCTAGTTCCCTCAGGTTCCCCCTGTGTGTATGGCTGACAGAGGGGAAGGAGCCAAGGCCTCATTTTCAGGTGCAACAGGTCATACTTATTTGTCAACACCACAGTTGCCTCCACATCTTCCTGTTCCCGTGCAACTGTGTCTACCACGGGGGCGTGTCTGACTTCCGGGATGTAAGCAGCTCTTCTCCGGAGCTCTGGACCGCACAGAAATCCTTTCATAATCCTGCACAGCCTGAGGCCGCATTATCCCCACAGAGATGTCCAATTCCTCGGCGGACACCCACCGGCACGCACCGATGGTGAAAATTGGACCGAGCATGCCATCGACGCCGGCAGAGAGACTGTCCCGCTTCGCACATGCGGCGGACCAAGATGGTGCACCACGAGGGACCCACCGCCATGGTCTCCTAGGGCTGTTGCCCAGTCAGAGCCGGAGGGAGAGAGAGAGATAGACTGGGTGGACGCTTACGGACCCGCTGGCGTCCCCCCGCTCCCCTCCTACAGCAGACCTGGTGTCCCTGAAGTGCAAGTAGGGGAACCGTCCCTGTTATGCCATTAGGTTGTCCCACGCTTCCATTATCAACCAAATTGACACTATCCGCATGGACTTTTGTCACGTACCTGGTGAATGAGTCTGACTTATGCAGTAGGCAACCTCCGTTACTACCCTGACTCAGGAACCCTTGGTATAGCAGACAGGTGGCTCGGGAGTGCAGGATGGCACGCGGGTCGGACTGGGTCACTGGTGTTGATAGCAGCACTTGAAGCGTGGTCGTAAAGGCCATGTTGTGAAACAGGTTGGCGGTGCGGTACAGGAGGAGCAGGCAGGTGGATGGTCGGGTCCAAGCAGGGTCGTCAACAGGCAGGCAGCAAAGGTTCAGGAGGATCAGGCAGGAGAGTGGTCGTAGTCAAGCCAGGGGTCGGTGCAGGTAGAAATCAGCAGGGTCAGACAAGCCGGGTTACAGGAACAGAGAATCAGATTACAGGTTGCTCGGGAACACACACTAAACGATGTAGATCAGACACCACTTGCTGCAGGGTGTGTTCAGTTGAAATAGAACAATCGTTCGCACCCGTGAACATGCATAGACGCGCATGAACGCGCCCAGGTGCGCACATAAGCGCTAAAGTTCAAAAAGATGCAGGATTTCTCATAACAACTTTGGGGGACATTGAGGACCGCCACTGAAGGAATAACCTACGGTTCCTGGGCTTCCCGGAGGCGTCTGAGGGCAAGCGCCTGGAGGACTTTCTCCTCACATGGATCAAGCAAACATTTGGTGAAGATGGATTCTCCCATATGTTCGCAATTAAAAGAGTTCACAGGGTCCCACTATGGGCCCCTCCGCCAGGTCGGTACCCTGGGCCTATGCTGGCCCAGTTCCTTTACTTCAGGGATAAAGAAACCATCCTGCAAAGAGACAGAAACATGCCGGATCTACTATATAATGGCGCCCGTATCACCATTTTACCAGATTTCAGCAGCAATACAGAAGCAACGGGCTGCATTTCAGAGTGTCTGCCCTACAGTATGCTTTACCCTGCGAAGCTCCGGGTGGTGTATGATGGTAAAGCACAATTCTTCACCTCACCAAAGGAAGCAAATAGATGGCTGGAAACCCTGGGAAGCACCTGAGCCATTATAGTTATCCTGGGACACCATTATTGACTGGTATGGTATGATGACCCTCTCTGTTTCTATAATGTTGCTGTGTTCTCTCCTTATCTTGAGTCTCTATATACTGGTTTCAACATCCAGGGCCTCACTTGCCCACTTATTGTCCACTACCCCCTCACCCTTTCTTTTCTCTCCATTGGCCCGGAGACGAATTCCCCCTGGGGTGACACAGTCGTACTGTTATTAAGGGTAGGGGCCTGCGGTATGTTTGGGATCGCGGGCAGGGTGGGAGGGTTCAGTGACTGGTCCCTACTGGGTGCTGATGTTCGCACCGGAGCGGGTGTTCAAATCTTTTTTGCTCTGTTCAGTTTTTTTGTTTTCCTTTTTTACCGGATTTACAGCTTACCAAACTAGGCAATGTGCTGCCACCATACTACGCAAAAATGTGGTATCCACCGATCCATCAGGAGGCTATATCTTTGGAGATTGTTGACTGCTTCTACTGAGAATTCCTTGCAACCATCTCTCACAGGAGGGTCATATACTAGCTACATGTACTATGGGGCCTGGAGTCAGAACATTTGATGTCTTTTCCTGGAATGTGGATTTCGTACGGTTCTACTCAGATCTCTACATGTCACGGGTGGACTATTCTGAGGGGGAGGTCTTAAAGTACTTGGAGCAGATTCCCTTGTCTGTACTGTCCCAGGAGGAAGCGGGGGAGCTAGATCTTCCCATCACGGCCCAGGAAATAGAGGCAGCAATTCACTCTCTCAACCCCAATAAAACTCCTGGTCTCGATGGATATCCAGTTGATTGGTATTGCACATATCAGGAGTTCATGCCACAGAAGCTGCTGGAGGTGTATCAGGAGACCTTTGATAGGGGAAGCCCTCCTGAGTCGCTTAGAGAGGCGCTGATAGTATTGATCCCCAAGCCAAACAAAGACTGCCAATTATGTGAATCTTATCGACCAATTTCTTTAACAACGTGGATGGAAAAATATTGGCCAAACTACTAGCCAGACGACTAAACAAAGTTATAACCTCTATTGTTAATCCTGACCAGACTGGCTTCATCCCAATGAGGTCTACGACTATAAATCTTAGAAGTCTGTTCACGATCCTACAGTCTGAGGGCCCTGACCCGGACACTAGGGTCGTGGTGTCTATGGATACACATAAGGCCTTTGACTCCATAGAGTGGCCTTATTTAGTGGCGGTCCTTGCAAGGCTGGGTTTTGGTCCTAGGTTTATTGCATGGGTCAAGATACTCTATTCTAAACCGGTGGCCCGTATAAAAGTTAACCATATTATTACAGAAACCTTTGATATAGGGCAGGGTACACGGCAGGCGTGCCCACTGTCCCCCCTGCTGTTTGCCCTTGCCATAGAACCATGGGCTGTGGTCCTGAGAACGGACGTTTTCATTAGGGGTTGCAGCATAAATGCATTAGAGGAAAGGATGTCGCTATACGCAGATGACCTGCTCCCCTACTTGGCAGACGCAGAGCAGTCTCTGTTCAGGGTGGTGGAGGTTATCTCAGGGTTCGGGTCATATTCTTGCTTCCAGGTTAACTGGAGTAAGTCCACGGTGTTCCCCTTTGACCCTAAGTATGCACCCCGGATGCCTCCACATATCCTATTGCAGGTAGTCTCTAAATTTAGATATCTAGGTATTGAAGTTCAGTTGCCACTTACCACTTATATACCGAATAATCTCTCCCCTCTGATAACACGCATGAGGCAGAGCCTACAGACCTGGTCTAAATGACCTCTTGGCCTCATGGGTCATATCAGTATTTTTAACCACTTGCCGACCGCCGATCGGCATCTGACGGCGGCAAAGTGGCTCTGTAAGGCGAAACGGCGTCATACGACGGCGGCCGCCAGATCGCGCACAGTGAGCGCACGTGCGCCGCCGGAGGCGCGCCCGCGCGCTCACTGTGTCCGGGGAGGGCCAGGGAGCGGGTGCGGCAGCTTCGATTGTCGCCGGCCACCCACGATGCCCCCCCCGGAGTGAAAGAACGGAGGTCCGTGTAAGTAAACACGGACCTCCGTTCTGTGAAGGGGGAAGGGCTGTGATCACAGCCTTCCTGTACGTGGAGGCTGTAACCACTTCCCTTCCCCAGATAGTGCAGTCCCCCTACAGTTAGAACACGCCCAGGGAACATAGTTAACCCTTAGAGCGCCCCCTGCAGGTTAACCCCTTCACTGCCAATGGCATTTACACAATAATCAGTGCATTTTTATAGCACTGATCGCTGTATAAATGCCAATGGTCCCAAAAAAGTGTCAAAATGTTCCGACATGTCCGCTGAAATATCGCAGTACCGCTAAAAATTGCAGATCGACGCCATTATTAGTAAAAAATAAAAAAAAATAAAAACCCCAAAAATGAATTCTCATCATCCGTAAACGCGACCACTTTTGCGCAAACCAATCAATAAACGCCGATTGCGATTTTTTTTTTATCGCAAATATGATGAAGAATATAAATCGGCCAAAAACTGTGAAAAAAAATGTTTTTTTATATTTTTTTTTGGATTTGTATTTTAGCAAAAAGTAAGAAATTTGTTTTTTTTTGCAAAATTGTCGCTCTTCTTTTGTTTATAGCGGCGATCAGAAATGACGCAGAGGTGATCAAATACCACCAAAAGAAAGCTCTGTTTGTGGGAAAAAAAGGACGCAAATTTCGTTTGGGTACAACGTCGCACGACCGCGCAATTGTCAGTTAAAGCGACGCAGCGCCAAATCGCAAAAAGGGCTCCGGTCCTAAAGCTGGAAATCCTTCCGGTCCTTAAGTGGTTAAAATGGTGTATCTCCCTAGATAGTTATACATATTCTGGCATGCCCGGTATACATTCCTAAAAAATTATTCACGGAAATAAAATCAATAATTCTATCGTTCCTGTAGGGTAACAAACCGCCTAGGATCTCCCTGGACACACTGCAACTGCCCACTTCGATGGGTGGCTTGGCCTTCCCAAACCTTAAATGCCATTACCTAGCCTCCCATATCCACTGGTGGTTTTTCCCCAACGTGGAGACTGCCTCGGTAGCCACTCAAGCGGCACTGATGCAGTCTACGAGGCTCTGATTAATGTTTTATACAGAAATGGCCCATGCCCGGGGATAGGGGCGGAAATACTTAAAATTTCTTATAAGGTGTTTCACATTTGTAATTAGAGAGCCTGGGAATCCCCACTAAGCTCCTCACCTAATGCTCCCCTATGGCACAACCCCCAACTCCCTGAATTAAATAAGATTCCGGATGGACAGAGATGGGCGAACTACAATATAAAATATGCTCACCAATTATTTTCAGATGGCACATTTAAAACGTTCAGGGATTTACAATTAGAGTATAAGGCTCCCAACAAATTCTTTTACCTTTACCTACAACTGAGGCATGCAGTTGTGGCACAGTTTGGTCTGACACGGCTGTCACTCTCCTCCGGCCATGCTGGAGAAGGCTTTGTTTGAGGAAGACCACGCAAACAAAGCTGGTTTCCAGATACTACCTCCTCTTGACGTCGTCCTCCTCCACCAGCATGGAAAAACTTGCCAGTCAGTGGAGAACAGATATCCCATCCATAACGGAGGAATCATGGTTGGAGGTAACGGAGAATTCGCTCACTTCAGTCATATCAGCTAGGGACAAGTTGACCCAATTCTATTACCTACATAGGACCTATTTCACCCCCTCACGTCTCTATAAAATGGGCAGAAGGGAATCACCTGACTGCCAACGCTGTCAACATCCAGATGGAAACTCCTGAAGTAGGGGAGTTCTGGAAAACAATCCTAGGTTTTATAGAAGACAAAAAAAGCCTTACCCAATATATACTCACCTGCCAGATGCCTCCTGGGAGACTTTGGGGAGGAGGAGATGAGCCATTCCAGGAAAAGTTTACTAAGCATACTATTTTTTTATGCCAAAAGGCCATAGTGCTCAAATGGAAGGATCCGATGCCACCTACAGTCCAACTTTGGATTGACCTGGTCAACAGAGCACTTCCATTATTTAAGCTAACATACATGTCCAGGGGATGCCCCAAGAAATTTGGGAAAATATGGTCGGGGTGGATTGACTCAGTTTCAGATATTGAGGTTTAAGGTGCACTATGGCCCCCAACTAATCTTAAGGTTCGAGGTGGATGTGTTACTTGCAAAACGGTGGATGACCCAAAATAATAATACATAGCTCAGAGGAGGGAGGAATTGCCTCCTTACAATTAGGATAGGAGTAGTATAAGAGTAGTATAAGAGTAGTATTTCTTATAAGGTGTTTCACATTTGTAATTAGAGAGCCTGGGAATCCCCACTAAGCTCCCCACTGTATCATGAAAAGAGATGGCGGGTTGCGGTCTGATTCGCTCCTGCAGGGCCCTTCTGACTGGGCCAGTCTTCATTCCTACCACAAACTGGTCTCGCAGTAGATGGTCTGTGGCAGTAATATCAGCACAGCCATGCACATCTCTCTTCTCCATGCATTTTCAGATTCTGAAGTGTTACCACAAAGTGAATGAGGCTCTCATCCCCCTGCTGCTTCCGGACAAAAAAATCTGGGCCTCAACTCTGGGACAACACGTTTGTTCCAGGGTGGCCCGATCTTCTTATAGCAGCACCTTCAATGCCTGGGGGGCATCATCTTCCAAGGAGTTAATAGCCAGCTCTGCGATCAGCCGGGTGAGAACCTGGTACAGACACGCAGCACTTTCTAGTCTCTCCTCCCACATGGCCAGAGGAATATTGTGCAGTTGTGCGATGATGTAACCAAATAAAATTGTCATTTTTCCCCACAAATACAGCTTTCTTTTGGTGGCATTTGATAATCTCCGTGGTTTTTATTTTTTGCGCTATAAGCAAAAACAGAGTGACAATTTTGAAAAAAAAAAAACGACATTTTTTTTATTTTTTGCTATAAAACACATCCAATAAAAAAATGTAAAAAATCTAATTTCTTCATCAATTTAGGCCAATATGTATTCTGCTACATATTTTTGGTAAAAATCTTAATAAGTTGGTTTGTGCAAAAGTTATAGCATCTATAAACCATGGGTTATTTTTATGGATGTATCATTATTTTTTTTTTACTAGTAATGGTGGCGATCAGCATTTTGAGCAGGACTGCAACAGACAAATCGGACACCTAACTGACACTTTTTTGGGAACCAGTGAAATTATTACAGTGATCAGTGATAAAATATGCACTGTTACTGTACTAATGACATTGGCAGGGAAGGGGTTAACACCAGGGGCGATAAATGGGTTAAGTGTGTTCCCTGGGAGTGTTTTCTAACTGTGTGGGGGATGGACTGACTGAGACAACACAGAGATCTGTGTTCCTGCTTAGCAGGAAGACAAGATCTCTATGTCCTCCCCTGTCATTGTCTCTCCCTCTGGCAAATCGGGCTAGTGCATTAAACACTGTACAGGTAAGTCAATTTGCACAGCCATGCCACCTTGCCGCACAACTGCGGTGGGCAGTCGGCAAGTAGTTAAAGTGGTTCTAAAGTCAAGACATTTTTTTACCTTCTCTCCATCCAGTGCTGTGCCCATCTGCAGCTGTGCTCTCTCCTCTTCCTCTTCTCACAGGACACAGAGACAGTAGTGGAAGCCATTGGAACCTAATACTGGCAATCAAAGGAGAGGAGAGCGCTGGCTCTATGTAATATAATTGCACATAGCAGGTAAATATAACTTTGTTTTAGGAAGAAAAATGTAGCCCTAAACACTTTAAGCTGTAATATTAAATAAACACAGTCTTTGTTTACCAAGATGTGGAGTTCAAAAGCTTCATTGAGAAATACAATGTAGCAACATTAATACTCTTACATTGCTTTATTTATGTGAAGAACAAATGTGTGACCTTTAGGAAAACATATATTTTAATATTTATATTAACCACTTGCCGACCGCCAACCGCAGGTTGACGGCGACAAGGTGGTTCGTTATCACAAATCGCCGTCATATGACTGCGGCTGCGATAACGCACACTGTGAGCGAGCGCGCGCTGCCGGAGGCGCGCCCGCGCACTCACCGTGTTCGGGGAGGGCCAGGGAGCGGGTGCGGCGGCTTCCATTGCCGCCGGCTACCCGCGATGGCCCCCCCGGAGTTAAAGAACGAAGGTCCATGTGTGTAAACACGGACCTCCGTTCTGTGAAGGGGGAAGGGCTGTGATCACAGCCTTCCTGTATATGGAGGCTGTGACCACTTCCCTTCCCCAGCTAGGGCAGTCCCCCCACAGTTAGAACACGCCCAGGGAACATAGTTAACCCTTAGAGCGCCCCCTGCAGGTTAACCCCTTCACTGCCAATGGCATTTACACAGTAATCAGTGCATTTTTATAGCACTGATCGCTGTATAAATGCCAATGGTCCTAAAAAAGTGTCAAAATGTTCCGACATGTCCGCTGAAATATCGCAGTACCGCTAAAAATCGCAGATCGCCGCCATTACTAGTAAAAAATAAAAAAAAATAAAAACCCCAAAAATGAATTCTCATCATCCGTAAACGCGGCCACTTTGGCGCAAACCAATCAATAAACGCCGATTGCGATTTTTTTTATCGCAAATATGAGGAAGAATATAAATCGGCCAAAAACGGTGAAAAAAAATGTTTTTTTATATTTTTTTTTGGATTTGTATTTTAGCAAAAAGTAAGAAATTTGGGGTTTTTTTTGCAAAATTGTCGCTCTTCTTTTGTTTATAGCGGCGATCACAAATGACGCAGAGGGGATCAAATACCACCAAAAGAAAGCTCTATTTGTGGGAAAAAAAGGACGCAAATTTCGTTTGGGTACAACGTCGCACGACCGTGCAATTTTCAGTTAAAGCGACACAGCGCCGAATCGCAAAAAGGGCTCCGGTCCTAAAGCTGGAAATCCTTCCGGGGCTGAAGTGGTTAATTTAATTTATATTCAGTTAACCTTAAAGTGGTCTTAAAGGATGACTTTTTTTTAGCTTCATGCATTTTATGCATGAAGCTAAAAAACCTTTAGTGTGCAGCTCCCACCTTAGCGGGGATGGATCCCGACAATATTGTCAGGATTCTTCCCGAGCCTGGAGTGGCTCTGCTTTATCAGGTGATAGTGGGCAATAGTGCAGTATGGGGCACAGGAGAACAAAAGTATTTTTACTCCTGTGACCCACAAGAGAAGTATGACTAAAAAGCTTTCTTCTCCTTCAGTCCACATTCACATGGATTTGCCGGCAATGGCACCGTCCGAATTGGTGCAACGACATACCGATTCCCAAAAGTAGTTCCTGTACTACTTTTGGTGACTTTGGGGGGATTTGAATAGACATCTGTGCATGAACCCGCACAGATGTCTGTGAGATCGTCCCCCAAAGTTGGACTGCATTGCCGGTTTGAAATCGCGCGAGTTCAAACCCGAATCAGTGTGAACCTAGGCTTAGGGCTGGTTCAAACCTGAATATGTGTGTTCCTATTGGTTCCTGTGTGTTCCCTTGCAGTCCGGTTTTGACAGCCCATTCATTTGAACGGGCTGAAAAATGCACTGGTATGTAGAAAAAGTAGTGCAAGCACTACTTTTTTTCAGATTTCGCTGCACAAAACCTCATTGCATTATGGTACCATGCGATTTGGGGACCAAAAACACTCTGTTTGTGAGATTCATTTAGGGCGACATTAACAATTCGTTGGTACTCGCAAGGGCAGCACGTTCACCTGCGGTGCTGAAAATGCACATGAAGCGTGCCTTTCCCATACCATGTGTTGGTGTGAACAGCCCTTAAGGTTTTTAGCCATGTTGCTGCACATGGGAGTAAAAAATGTTGATTTTTTTACTGATCTGAAATGCGATGCATTGTTGTCTATGGGACATTCAGTAATACAGTGTTCAATACAGAGTAAGTAAAATGAAAATAGAAAATGTAGTGCAGTTTTTTACTTTTGTGTTTATGTTTTTACATGAGTAGCCCTCTTGCACACTGCAGCTTGAAAAAGCTCTGTATAACGTTAGAAAAATCTGCGTTCCCAGTCAGTATTTTGCTCCGTTATGCACAAATATGTGCATATGAGAATAAATATTAATGGATTTCCCCAAGGAATGTATTGTGCATGCAAACATACTTAGTCCATCTAGTTCAACCAATAAAAATAAAATTCCTTCATTCACAGTTGATCCAGAGGAAAGCAAAACCCCAGCAATGCATGATCCAATTTGCTACAGGAAGGGAAAAAAATGTCTTCCTGATCCCCGAGAGACAATTGGATTTTCCCTGGATCAACTTTACCTATAATGTTAGTACCCAGTTATATTATGCACATTAAGGAAAGAAACCAGGCCTTTTTTTAACCATTTCAGCTCCAAAAGGTTTTACCCCGTTCCTGACCGTTATTTTTTGCGATACGGCACTGCATTATTTTAACTGACAATTGCACAGTCATGCGACACTGTACTCAAATAAAATTCATGTCCTTCATTTCCCACAAATATAGATTTCTTTTGGTGGTATTTGATCACCTCTGCGTTTTTTTATTTTTTGCGCTATGAACAAAAAAATTTAGTCCAATATGTATTCTGCTATGTTTTTGGTAAATAAATTCCCAATAAGCGCATATTGATTGGTTTGCAGTAAAATGTATAGCATCTACAAACTATGGGATAGATTTAGGGACTTTTTATTTTCTTCATATTTTTTACTAGTAATGGTGGTGATCAGCGATTTTTAGCAGGACTGCGGTGGACAAATCTGACACTAAGTGACACTTTTTGGGGACCAGTGACACCAATACAGTGAGCAGTGCTAAAAATATACACTGTCACTGTTTAAATGACACTGGCAGGGAAGGGGTTAACATCGGGGCAATCAAAGGGTTAAATGTGTTCCCTATGTGTGCTTTCTAATTGTAGGAGTGCTTTGTTGAGCAGAAACATGAGATCTCCATTTCCTTTCTGGCAGAATAGCAGTTGGCTTTGTTTACATAGGCAGACACGCCTCTTTACGAGCGATCGCCAGGCCATCACGGCCGCCGCACCCACTGATTTGGCTCCCCCTGTGTCTAATCACGTGCGGCGGCGCGCACGTGCGCCTGAGAGCCGAAGACGAGAATCACGTACAGGTAAGTGATTTTGCACTAAAGGGCCGCCCTGCCGCAGTAAATGTACATGGGGCGGTTATTAAGCAGTAAAAGCAATCTACTGAGCTGGCCAGAACCACCTCTAGACTGAGTCTATTCCACATTTTCACAGCTCTTACTGTGAAGAGACCTTTCCCTATTTGGAGATTAAATCTTTTTTCCTCTAGACGTAAAGAGTGCCCCCTTGTCCTCTGTGATGACCTTAAAGTGAATAACTCAACACCAAGTTCACTATATGGACCACTTATATATTAGTACATGTTGATCATATCCCTCCTTAAACCCCTCTTCTCAAGAGAGAATACATTCAGCTCCTCAAATCTTTCCTCATAGCTGAGCTCCCCCATGCCTCTTATCAGTTTGGTTGCCTTTCTCTGCACTTTCTCCAGTTCCATGATATCCTTTATAAGAATTGATGCCCAAAACTGAACTGCCTATTCCAGATGAGGTCTTACTAATGATTTGTACAGGGGGGGCAAAATGATAGCTCTCTCTCTGGAGTCCATAGCTCTCTTAATACAAGAAAGGATTTTGCTCGCTTTGGAAATCGCAGCTTGGCATTGCATGCCATTATTAAGCTTATGATCTACCAAAACCCCCAGATACTTCTCCACTATGGATTCCCCCAGTTGTACTCCCCCTAGTATGTAAAATGCCTGTATATTCTTAGCCCCCAAGTGCATAACTTTACATTTATCAACATTAAACCTCATTTACCACACAGTTGCCCAATTAAACGGTGCATTGAGGTTTGACTTGTAAGTTGGAGACATCCTGCAAGGACGTTATTCCACTGCATAGCTTGGTGTCATCTGCAAACACTGAAATGATTTTACCAGTGAGTATATTACAATGCTGGCAATGAAGAAGAATTGTACTCATCTATACTCGTCTATACACTTGCACACCTATACCCGCTTATACTCAATACTCAGAGCTTTACACACAGTTTTTTGTCCCCTTGCACACTGGCGTCACAAGTTCCCAAGTGAAAATCAGTAAATTATGACGCCATGTGCAAGGGGCCTTAGAGTAGCATTAAAAACACATGCGCAGAACTGGAAAAAAATAACCTTATATTTGTTTGTAAATACCTTTGCAATGCCTTGCACAATGCCAGAAACAATTTTAGTACCATTATTAACAGTACAAATTGTAGAATAAAATTAATGTATTTTTGAACTTCAATAACAGCCTAGATGGGACCATTGGTTCCAATGGCTCCTTCACTGGCTTCTGCCCAGGAGAGCAAGGCCCCTCAGCAGGGGTCACCTCCCAGCTGGACCCTGGAATGCTACCTTACACCAGAATGCTGCAATCCCCCCTTACTGCTCAGGCTCAAACTATTTATGAGCTCTTCCCACAACCTCTGGGCACACCTCCCCAGGGATTGGTGGAAGTCCCATAAATATTCAGACTGCAGTCTCTGCCCTCCCACCCACTATGTTCTGTAAACCTCCAGATATTTCCAGAATACATGGGGAAGTAGCAGAGCAGCAGCCAATGAAACACTGATCAGCCCTAAGCAATCTCCAATGCTCCTGCTCTAATGATTACAATGGAGCCAAACTAAATCTATCTAACAACCTTTCCTAAACCCAGGAGGGGGCTACATTGATTGGCCCCTATACCAAGCGAGTGGCCTCCTGTGTTCACTATGCAGCAGGGCAGCTTCTCAGCGAGGGACCCAAAAGATAGTGGTGATCACTGTGGTAGCTGAGACTCCTACAGTGATTTCCAGCTTTTACAAGGATCCCACAGGTATGGCACATACAGTACATACTCACATGTACCTACACTAAAAAAGAGCCATACCTGGAATTCAGTTTTAAAGAGAAACCTCCTTTTTACCTTTGTCTTCTTTGGCTTATCTATGTGATGCATACTAGCACATTATGCCATTGTCTTGCAGGTTTTTAAAAAAGGCTGCGGTTTACTACCGCTTTAACCACTTGCCGACTGTGTAATATAATTACACGGCCGCAAGGTGGATCCCATAGTCTGGGAGGGCGTATTGTAACGTCCTCCCAGAATTTCGATCCAGTGCGCCCCCTGGGGCGCGCATCTGGGAGCATCTGTGACCACCAGGTCCGTGAGACCCGGCGCATCACAGATCAAGGTAAATGGCCGCTCGCAGCAGCCTTTTACCATGTGATCGCACCTTCAAATGACGGCGTGATCACATGTAAACAAGCCGGCGGATATCCGGCTTGTCTCTCCCCTCTTCGCACTGATCGGTGCAGTGTGAGAGGAGAGGGGGGAGAGAGGAGATGCAGCGGTGCTGTCGGCAGGATCTGTAGTGCCCACAGCACTGCTATGTGCCAGGCAGGGACCCCTCATCCACCCATCCAGCTTCACCCATGCAGCCTCATCCATGCTCACACATCTGTGCCCACCCATCCGTCACCCATGCATCCATGCTCACCCATCCGTGCCCACCCATCCGTCACCCATGCATCCGTGCTCACCCATCCATGCTCACCCATCTGTCACCCATGCATCCGTGCTCACCCATCTGTCACCTATGCATCCGTGCTCACCCACCTGTCACCCATGCATCCGTGCTCACCCACCCGTCACCCATGCATTCGTGCTCACCCATCCGTGCCCACCCATCCATCACCCATGCATCCGTGCTCACCCATCCGTGCGCACCCATTCGTCACCCATGCATCCGTACTCACCCATCCGTGCTCACCCATCAGTCACCCATGCATCCGTGCCCACCCATCCATGCTCACCCATCCGTGCTCACCCACCCGTCACCCATGCATCCATGCTCACTCATCCGTCACCCATGCTCACCCATCCGTGCTCACTCATCTGTCACCCATGCTCACCCATCCGTGCTCACTCATCTGTCACCCAAGCATCCATGCTCATCCATCCGTGCTCACTCATCCGTCACCCATGCATCCGTGCTCACCCATCCGTCACCCATGCATCCATGCTCACCCATGCATCCGTGCTCACCAATCCAATTGGGTTCACCCATGCAGCCTCATCCGTGCTCACCCATCCAGCCTCATCCGTGCTCCCCCATACATCTGTGCTCACCCATGCATCCGTGCTCCGCCATTCATCTGTGCTCACCCATGCATCCATGCTCACCCATCCATCCGTGCTCACCTGTGCATTCGTGCTCACCCATGCATCCATGCTCTGCCATCCATCTGTGCTCACCCATGCATGCATGCTCACCCATGCATCCGTGCTCCGCCATTCATCTGTGCTCACCTGTTTACCCATCCAGCCATGCTCACCCATGCATCCATGCTCACCAATCCAGTCATGCTCACCCATGCAGCCTCATCCGTGCTCACCAATCCAGCTGTGCTCACCCATCCAGCCTCATCCGTGTTCACCCATGCATCCTTGTTCACCCACGCATCTATGCTCCACCATCTGTCTGTGCTCACCCATCCATCCATGCTCAGCCATGCATCCGTGCTCCACCATCCATCTGTACTCACCCAAGCATGCATACTCACCCATGCATGCATGCTCACCCATGCATGCGTGCTCACCAATGCATCCATGCTCACCCATGCATCAGTGCTCAGCCATCCATCCATGCTCAGTCATCCCCATCTACGGCTTATCCACCCCCATTTGTGCTCATTTATGCCTCATTCATGCTCATCCTTACCACATCAGTTCTCATCCATGACACATCCATGCCACTACAGTACCCATCTGTGCCGTTAGAGCACCCATCAGTGCCACTACAGCACCCATCAGTGCCACCACAGTGCCTCACAATAATGTAATAGGTAGTCAAATTAGATTTGAAATTTATGCCCCTAGAACGCCTGATGGTGCACCCTGCATGTTGGGCCTCTGTATGTGGCCAGGCTGGGTAAAAGTGTCACACATGTGGTATCGCCATACTCGGGACGAGTAGCAGAATATATTTTAGGGTGAAATTTTTGCTAGTTACATGCTATGTGTTAGAAATATTGCATACATGGACGACCTTGTGTAAAAACTTGTGGAAAAAATTAACCGTTCAAAAGACTCATTATGCCTCATAGAATATACGTTGGGGTGTTTACTTTCCAAAATGGGGTCATTTTTTGGGCGTTTCCATTGCCCTGGTGCTCCAGGACCTTCAAAAGTGCAAGAGGTAGTCAGGAAATTATATGTGTAATTTATGTCCTTAGAACGCCTGATGGTGCTCCCTGCATGTTAGGCCTCTGTATGTGGCCAGGCTGTGTAAAAGTCTCACACATGTGGTATCGCCATACTCAGAAGGAGAAGCAGAATGTGTTTTGGGGTGTAATCTGTGGTATGCATATGCTGGGTGTGAGAAATAATTTGTTAATATGACAATTTTGGGGGGAAAAAACAGAAAAAAAAATCTTCATTTTGCAAAGAATTGTGGGAAAAAATTACAACTTCAAAAAACTCAGCATGCCTCTTACTAAATATGTTGGATTGTCTACTTTCCAAAAAGGGTCATTTGGGGGTATTTGTACTTTTCTGTCTTGTTAGGGCCTCAAGAAATGAGATAGGTTGTCAGGGCATCAGGTGTGATCAACTTTCAGTGATTAGCACCATAGATTGTAGACTCTATAACTTTCACAAAGACCAAATAATATACACTAATTTGGGTTATTTTTACCATAGATATATAGCAGTATAAATGTTGGCCAAAATGTATGAAGAAAAATTACTAATTTGCAAAATTTTATAACAGAAACAAAGAAAATGCATTTTTTTGCAAAATTTTCGGTCTTTTTCCATTTATTGCTCAAAAAATAAATACCCCAATGGTGATTAAATACCACCAAAAGAAAGTTCTATTTGTGTGGAAAAAAAGAAAAAAATGTCATATAGGTACAGTGTAGCATGACTGAGTAATTGTCATTCAAAATGTGAGATCACTGAAAGCTGAAAATTGGTCTAGTTAGGAAGGGGGTTTAAGTGCCCTGTGGTCAAGTGGTTAAGTTGGCTTGTGATTTCTCATTGTCGTCAGTAGATGCCACTGGTATCACTGGTCACAGAATGAGATTTCAAAAACAAAACTAAGTTATGAAAAAAAAAAAATATATATATATATATATAGTTCAGCTAATCCGGTACAAGGTGTTCTCCCACTGGTGCACGCTGGAGGAGAATATGTATATTTGGGCCCAGGGAAGGGCTGCTGGGTGAAGCTCTGCTGTTAGGCCCAATAGCCCGCTTTGGGGCTTAACATATTTTGAAGGGGTCCTGAAGCTGTTCTGTCTGGTCTGGAGGAAGCTGTGCCAAGGAGGAAGAAGGCTGGTCTCTCAGAAGGGCCTAGTGACTCAGTTGGAGGATGCACTGAAATTTGGGAATGTGCTTACAGTGTTGCCGGGTTGGCTTAAAGGTTCTGACACTGTGAAGCAGGACATTGATCTGGATCTGAAGTCTGTAAGTGACCTGCTATGTTATCTGAGACCACTAAAGCTGGCCATAAATTATACAATTTTCTTATTCAATTTCCTTTAGATTTACCTTCAACTATGTAGTGCAAGGGCCTGCCTGACTGCATACAAATTGAAAGTGTTTAGGTTTGACCTCATATTATATGGTTTTGATAAATCTAAAGGAAAATAGCATAATGTATGGCCAGCCTAAGTATAGCCTTTATATAGGAGTCTCACTGTTAGTCTATCTGCCTCTACTTCATCCTTTGAGCAATTGCGCCTAATACATAGGTATTGACTATAGAGGAATGATTTGGCTTTGGATGGAAACTGGTGGTGTGCAAATTTGTGTTACCTGCTGTCTTCTTTTGAAACAGACTGCTACATAAACGTGCTCCTAGTTCCTTATGTACAAGTACATCAAGGACGGTAACAGTATCCAAATCATAAGTCATGGTAAATTAATAACATGTTGTCTATGTACTGGTGCCCTGTAACAATATGGCACATGTACATAGAGACTTCCTCGTCTAAGAGGAAATCATGTTTCCACTCCCCCAGATACAGATTGGCGTGGGATGGGGCACAACCAGGAGACATCCAACTTATACATTTTGTGGTATTTGACCATATGAGATAATATATATGTTGATAGACTGTTAATTTTCTTCTTATTTTCTTTCAGAATGGTATACCCCTACCCCTGAGAAAGAAAAAGACAAAGATTTTGAAACGTGTTGGGCTACACAGCAAAAGGACCAATATGAGGAATTAAAGTGATTGTAATAACAAACATGTTACACTTACCTGCTCTGTTGCAGTGGTTTTGCACAGAGCAGCCCTGATCCTCCTCTTCTTGGGTCCCCCTTTGCTGCTCCTGGCCCCTCCCTCCTGTCGAGTGCCCCCACAGCAAGCAGCCTGCTAAGGGGTCACCGAGCCGAGCTGCAGCTCCTTGTGTCCATTCAGACACAAAGTTGCCATTTGGACCTACCCCTCTCTCTCCTGATTGGCTAACTGACTTTGATTGACAGCTGTGGGCGCTAATGACTCTCAGGAGGGAGAGTCCTGGACGGCCGAAGGACTCGTGGACATCGCTGGATAGAACGGGGGCTCAGGTAAGTATTAGGGGGGTGCTGGAGAGGCTGCTACACACAGAAGGCTTTTTATCTTAATGCATAGAACCCATTAAGATAACAAAAAACCTTCTGCCTTTACAACTCCTTTAAGACATAACTTATATGTCTACAGTCCAGTCTTGATTTTCATGGAGGCAACTACTTTGTAACATTTTGTACACTTTTCAGTCAATATAATATTTTTGTTAAGACCCCTTTCACACGATCGGCCCGCTCGGATCCACCTGTCCGTTTTTCAGACGGATCCGACTGGGCCACCCATTCACTTCTATGGGCAGGCGGATGTCAGCGGACATGTGTCCACTGACACCCGTCTGCCATCTGATAAGATCCGCTCAAAACAGACGGATGGTGATACGTTCGCCACCCGTTCGGCAGATGGGATCAGATGAAAATGGACATGCAGTCCATTTTCATCCGATCATCCCATAGAAAACAGCGGGGCTCTGACAGGTCCGTCCCTGCACAGTGAGCAGAGATGGACCTGTCATCCGCTGAGCGGATCCGCCCCGTGTGAAAGGGGCCTTATTGTGATTGTTTTTAACTGAACAAATGTTTTACTTTATGGAGCCGGTCCACACAGCTCCAGGGCGGCTCCAGAGCAAACTGCACAGGATTCCTTTGCATCTTCTGGTCTGTTTCAGGTCTGACTTCAGCCAAAAATTCGGAATGAAATCGAACCTGAAACAGCGAACAGGAACTCACCGGATGCTGTGAGCCGCTCCGTACGGACATGTGAACCCAGCCTTAAAGGTCCCATTGGAGGTTAATCCAGTAAAATTGCAGTATTTTAGGGATGGTGGCAACCTCTTAAAGTGTCAAAAACCTTTTCTCCTCCTTCTCTTTAAACACAGAGCCATTATAATAGCTTTTCAACACAGAAAACAAGATAATTAAAAGATAGGATGAAGGTTTAATTTCAGTAGTGGAATAGTACCAGGGCTGGCCCTACCATTGGTCCCAGTGGGTCCATATGATGACAACTGCCCCCCCCCCCGGGCTGCTCTGCCTGCCCCTATACTACCTTAGCCCACCCCTATACTGCCTAGCCTGTTTTTATACTGCCCTAGCCTGTCTATATACTACCATAGCCTGTCTATATATTACCCTAGCCTGTCTATATACTACCCTAGCCTACCCCTATACTACCCTAGCCTGTCCCTATACTACCCTAGCCTGTCCCTACACTATCCCAGCCTGTCTATATACTATCCTGCCTGTCTATATACTACCCTAGCCTGTCTATATACACTAGCCAGTCTATATACTACACTAGCCTGTCTATATACTACCCCAGCCTGTCTATATACTACCCTAGCCTGTCTATATACTACCATAGCCTGTCTATATACACTAGCCTGTCTATATACTACCCTAGCCTATCCATATACTACCCTAGTCTTTCCCTATACTACCCTAGCCTGTCCATATAATACCCTAGCCTACCCCTATACTACCCTAGCCTGTCCCTATACTACCCCAGCCTATGACATCCTTGGGTTTGAGTGGTGATATCTGAACATAATGGTATGCCATATAATTTTGCATATAGACAACGTGCTGCTGCAGGCACCATTCAGATACTGTTTTTTTCAGCAGGCGATTCCCTGCAAGATAAAAGTGACCTTAGCGGCGGATTCGCCGCAAGATCACTTTTATCAGCGGCGGGAGAGGTGGCGACTCTTTTCACTAGAACGCCGCTTAGG
>BLSH010320690.1:643664-675248 GCA_018402905.1 Glandirana rugosa | reverse complement strand
TTTCATTCTTGGACCCAGGCAGCACCATGTCTTGGACCAGCCTTCAATAGTGCTGTACATTTTCATAGATATCTGTACATCAGACCAGGGACAACTGAGGAGGAAAGAAGAAGAGGGATTTGGTTCGAAAAGAGGGACAGTCCCTCTAAATCAGGAACAGTTGGGAGGTATGCTTGTACATCCCTATTTTGTTAATGGCAGGCTTTTCAGTGGTATGAGTCTTGTCAGTCGGCACTGCTACCGTCAAACTCATTTAAATTTTATGAGCTGATTTTTCTTTTTCTGTTAGATGATTTTCCTTTGCTGTGCTTTATGCTAAATCTTGCTTTGATCATCAAGTATTTCTATCAGAACAGCAGCTCAAGGAAGATCTATAAGCACGGTAAATAAACAGACTCAAAGGCCTTGGTGTGATAAGTGATAACCTGATCTCAGTCAGGGTCATTTACAAAAGCACTAAAATGCTAGTTCTGCAAATCCTGGAGTGTTTATTTTTCTGCATATTAACCCATTTTAAAGGAAGTGAACAGATGTGCCCATCACACTGCCATGAAAAAAATGGAAATTCAATACTACGTTGCAATGTGATGTGGAAACAATGAACCGATTCAGAGGTTACTTGTGTTCCCAAACAGATTACCACACTGCTCCCAATGCAGCAAGTCTGCATAGGAAAAAGACATTCATTTCATACAAAGGAGGATGGAGCAGTACCTTGCTGAATGCAAGCTAATTGCACTTGAGTTCCTTTTTCTGCACAGCCAGGCTTACTAGCTGCAGGCAATTATCACTTTTACATCTGTGTGATTCTTCCCTGAAAAGAGGCAATTAAGGCAGGATATGATCAAACTGTAGAAATAAAAAAAAATTCCATATTGTGAATTCAGTAGAAAGTTGTTCATTTTAAGGTCACTACAAAAGACACAAAGATACTCTTTACAACTAGAGAAAATAATGTTTAACCTCTGCATATTGAAAGGGTTCTTTGCTGTAAGGGTTCTTTCACACAGGCATTGAAAATAGGTGGTTGGGTCCAGTGGCGTTGCTAGGGGGGTGCGGACAGTGCGGTCCATACCCGTGTGACACCCGCTAGAGGGGTGACACCGTCCCGACATCCCGCACCTGGCCGGTGTCTTCCTCCTCCTACTTTGCTGCTGAGTGTGTCACTATCTCTGCCCAGGCAGGGCAGCTCCACACTCTTCTGTGTCCTCTCCTTTCCAGCTGCCGCCCAGGACGAGTGTACCATTTATCTGAGCAGACTGAGCTGCCTGCCCTGCCCTGGCCCTGAGCTGGTATGGTAAAGGCAGGGGGGTGACATGGTGTCGCCACGCCACCCAGTTACACCTGAGAGCTGGTGTAATAAAAAGGAGTAGTGCATGTGTCCGGCGCCCTGTGCTGGTCTGATAACTGAGGAGGGGATTCGTTTTTGCTGCTGTACACTCTGCACTGAGGGGGGGTGTCTGCGCTGAGGGGGGTCTGCACTGAGGGGGGTCTACACTGAGAGCGGGGTCTGCACTGAGAGGGGTCTATACTGATGGAGGGGGTCTGTATGGAGGGGGGAGGTCTATACTGTGGGAGGGGGGTCTGTACTGAGGGAGAGGGGTCTATACTGGGGAGGGGGGTCTGTACTTAGTGAGGGGGGTCTGTACTGAGGGAGGGGGTTCTATACTGCAGGAGGGGGGGTCTGTACTTAGGGGGGGTCTATACTGAGAGAGGGGGGTCTGTACTTAGGGAGGGGGGTCTGTACTGAGGGGGGATTATAGTTGTGGAGGGGGGTGACACCAATTTTTTCCACACAGGGTGACACCAACCCTAGTGACATCACTAGTTGGGTCGCTTATTTACAGCTTTCCAACCCATCAATGCCACTCAAAACTGTTAAAACAGGGAGCGGATGGAGGTGTATACCCTGCAGCGATAGTGTTGCCTCACTTTGCAGCGAGGTAAAAATAACACTGTCTGCAGAGCTAAGCAGGCATTGACGCTTTGCAACCGCCTCCATTCACTTTCACTATTTGAATGCACCACGGGTGTACTGCAAACACACTGTAAAGGCACCTATGGCATTCACAACGCATTTAACCACTTGACCTCCAGAAGATTTACCTCCCTTCATGACCAGGCCATTTTTTTTGCTATATGGCACTGCGTTACTTTAACTGACAATTGTGCGGTCATGTGACGCTGTACTCAAATACATTTTTTGTCCTCTTTTTCCCATAAATAGAGATTTCTTTTGGTGGTATTTGATCATGTTTGCGGTTTTTATTTTTTGCGCTATAAACAAAAAAAACTGACAATTTTGAAAAACAAAATAAAATTTTTAGTTTCTGGTATAAAACATACCCAAATGTAAAAAAACAAATTTCTTCAACAGTTTAGGCCAATGAGCATTCTGCTACATATTTTTGGTTAAAAAAAATCTCAATAAACGTATATTGATTGGTTTGCGCAAAAGGTATAGCGTCTACAAACTATGGGATATTTTTATTTATTTTATTTTTTTTTTACTAGTAATGTCGACAATCCGTGACTTATAGCGGGACTGCGATATTGTGGTGGACAAATCAGAGACTTAACTGACACTTTTTGGGGGGGACCAGTGACACTAACACCTGATCAGTGTTAAAAAATATACGCTGTCACTGTACTAATGACACTGGCTGGGAAGGAATTAACATCAGAGGCGATCAAAGGGTTACCCATGTTCCTAGCCTGTGCTTACTCACTGTGTGGGAGGTGATTTGACTTGGGGAACCCAAAGATCTGTGTTTCTGCAGAAACACAGGATCAATACCTTCCCTTCTGACAGAACGTCAATCTGCCTTGTTTACATAGACAGATTGCCATTTTGCCTGTGTACTGTGTAATCGGCGGATGCCGGCAGACATCGAGTCCGCGGTACCCAGCCGCTGGGCTCCCGCTGTGTGTAATCACAGCGGGAGTGGGTCACATCTAGGCACATGATCTGGCACAGAGTGGCCACCCTGCCGCAGTATATGTACAGTGGCTGTACCGGAGGTTTACACATACTGTTGAATTATACCCCCTGTGCCCCTGAATGTGATCTATTCAAGCGAATGGGACCACTCTAAAGCATTGTAGCGTGCTAGTACAGGGTTCAAAGGGTTAAAGCAGGAGGTGAGGAGGCCATACAACACCTCCTCATTGCTTTTCAAAAGCAAATACGGATCACTTCTCAAAGACCTAAGCAAGTGCGAACAAACCCTATAAGCTGGATGTAATCGACTCAATCAGTGAACAAAAAAAGGTTAAATTTGTTACCAAAAGCACAAAATGTAAAAAGGCTACTATTTATAGGTAGAAACATCATAGAATGCTGATATGGGAAGTTATCTGATTGCCTTTAGGGATCAGGAAGGGATGCTTTCCTTGTTAAATCAAATTTACTACGCTTTATGTTTCTTGCCATCCTCTAGACCAACTGCAGGTTTTGATTTCCGTGGATGCAAGGTTTTTTTTTTTTTTTTGTGCTGGAACTTTTTTCATCCAAGCTGTAATTGCATTTGTAACACATCCTGTGAATTAAAGCAGATGTGTGAGGTCTTTACTGTAAACTGGTTTTAGGGTTCATTCACACCATACCTTATGTGCTACACGCCTTACGTTATCATATGTGCTGTACTGCATTTTAAAGGCTCCCATTCATCTCACTTGAAGACAACTTAGGGCAGTGCATCCAAATGCAGTATGTTGAATATTTGCACAATAATAAAACATGTATTTTTAAAGTATTGCTTTCTACATCAACCTGCATATTGCTTTTGTTGCAAAATAAAATACAAAGAAGCACTATCGGTGTGAATGAGCCCTTGGGTTTAGCCATGCTTAACTGCCTTTCATTAGCTGTTCCATCATGTCCAAACTGACCTGTCAATACCTTAACACCAGCGCACATGAAATATATGGGACTTATCTAACTAATGAAATGTTATTTGGTTCTCATTTGGCTTCTTAACAGATACACATTGTTTGGTTATCAACATCCAAGATCTGTGGAGCACAATCTCTTCTCACGCTTTATCTCTGTAACCACAGTTGCTGGAGCCGACCCATCAATTTTTTCTATTCTCTTTTTTTCCCCTGGGTATCACTGTTCAAATTCTTCATCCATCGCTAATACTGTAGCTCCTTCTTTACTACAAAACATATTTATATTCTGCCCCATGTGCGAGAATCGGTGCTTAATTTATTATCCAAGAAACTGCTTTAGTGCAATTTTTTTAACAGTTTTTGAGTTCAATAAACCTCTTTGCTAAAAAATTAAAATGCAGTTATGTATTTAGTACAAATCCCCAAAATCTAGTTTTAAACTTGGTAAAGTACCTGAATTTCACTCAGTATGAGCCTCTTGTTCTTTCCTGCCTGGAACAACTAAGGCTGGGAGAGGTAGGGGGTAATTGTAGGCACGGTATAAGTGCATTGCAGGATATTAGCTTTCATTCTTAATGGCACCCTAATGCCTATATTCATGCTTAATGCACCTACCCCATTGTGCACAGCAATGTATAGATGTGGATGCTACATGCGTTGTGGAGCTCTACATTGTCAAAAACAGTACCAAAGAAATTCCAAGCTCAACTTACTCACCAGCCTGCAACCAACCAAATTATCCTGTCTAAGGCCCCTTTCACACTGGGGCCGTCCAAGCGTCAGCGGTAAAACGCTGCTAATTTAGCAAGACTTTACCGATGTTATAGCGGCGCTTTTGCACCGCTATTCGGGCGGCAGTGGGGCACTTTTAACCCCCTAAAAAGGGGTTAAATAGGGGTTAAAAGTGCTGGAGCACTGCGCTCCCGGAAGCCCTGCCCATTCATTTCAATGGGCAGGGTCGGTGGAGAAGCCGTGTATACATCCCTTCCGCACCGCCCCAAAAATGCTGCTTGCAGGAGATTTTCTCCTCTCCTGCAAGTGCGCAA
This sequence comes from Glandirana rugosa, assembly GCA_018402905.1. NCBI lineage: Eukaryota > Metazoa > Chordata > Amphibia > Anura > Ranidae > Glandirana > Glandirana rugosa. The sequence continues at coordinate 670,308 of BLSH010320690.1, read as the reverse complement.
CCCCAGTGGGAAAGCACTTGGGCTTTCCCACTGGGGTACATTAGGAGGCAGTTTACAGGTGCTTTACAGGCACTATTTTTAGCTAACTAGTGCCTGTAAAGCACCTCAGTGTGAAAGGGGTCTAACAGTATGCGTTAAAAACAGGGATTTGCAAACACATGTGTCAGCTAAAGAGCCCCTTCAAGGCACTCCAGTATTCTGTAGTCCTATGTCTAAATTTTAAGAGCCTCCGCAGTGGAAGCACATGTGTTATAATGGATAAGGAGAGGACAGGTGAGCCTGGAGGGAGCTCACCCCTCCTTAAAGGCACAGGGGCGCATATAGCACAATGGCAGCAAAGGTGTTCAGTGTGTCCCCTCAACAGTACAAACAAATGGCCACTGCCCTCACATATAACTGTTTTTTGCAGCAAGGAGCACAAGAAAGGCAAATACATGCAAAACAAAACCAAAGAAATTCCAAGCTCAACTTACCGACCAGCCTGCAACCAACTGAATTATCCTGTCTACAGTATAAGTTAAAACAAATACATGACAGAGCCCCTTCAAGGCACCTCAGTATTCTGTAGTCCTAACTCTAAATTTGCCCTTCCATGTGATCCTTGCTGCAAAGGCCAGTTATAGATAAGGGCAGTGGCCATTTGTTTGTACTGTCAAAAACAGTGCAGGTACTTTCTTCATGCATTGAGATCCCCTTAATTCAGTGCAAATTACCGCACAGAAGAAAGTGATTTTACCTGTGCAAATGTGCGATTGGGTCCTCACTCTCCATTCAAAGACCGGGGACAGGAATGTGACCTAGCTGTATTGCTTAAAGCCCAACTGTATGTTCCTTGCTCACTAGACCTCCCCTTCCATTCATGGAGGCCTCCCAGAGTGTGCATTATGCATTTTTATACCTACCTTTTACAGAAGTCTTCTTCCTATTTGCATCTTCTGTAGCCCCTTGGAGGTTTTTCAGTGATGCAGAGAGAGCTTTTGACGCAACGGTGTTTGTCAACGCCATTCTCTGTATCATTACACTGTGAGTGCAAGGCACCGTCGTGTAGCCCTTCGGGGGATGATCCAATACACCTTGCACTCACAGGATGTTCTCAATATTCAAGTCTTCCTTGTTTAAGACTTGAATATTGTGGGAAACAGTGAAGAGGAAGAGAGTATTGCAGTCAGAGCTGTTTAAACACCTCCTGGGGGATCAGTAACAAAAAAATTGCTAGAGTTGGGCTTTAACAGCAGTATAGAAAAATCAGGTCAGCAACTTGGCCCTGTAGTCTGGCTAGCCTGTGTAAATCTTAGAAATGGATAAACAAAAAAGCAAATCCTTTGTAAAGGGGGACAGCTCCTTATTGTGTGTTTTATTGGTGTATGCCTTAAGTTCAGCTGTAAAGATAATTTATTACTATTACATTTAAACTACATTTTACTTGTATACTGTATGCTTCAAATTAGTGTTACCCAAAGTGCGGTACATATCTTTCATGTTGTTGCTATATGACAAAGGTCAAGATATAAATGTAGTTGTGGCCATACACACATCAACAAATAATCAGTTATTTTTCTGATTGATTTGTTCCAATAGGAATAATCAATCTATAGTTGACAACCCATTCAATCTATATGTCACACATGGGCACAGGGAAGTGGATTTCGATAAATAGTTAGGATACAATCATAGCTTACAATCATAGCTTATAATCATAAGTTATCTATCACATCGCTGTTTCCACTATGCAATCTCAAAATCTGATTGATCAAAATATGATCATATTCACAAACAAAGTATCTTAGTGCTGCTGGTTGATGCAAAAAGATCAATAATATTCCGCCCTGGCCGATTACTAAATCAATCAGAAGGTAAGTTATAGCTATTCAATTGCTTATTAATTCAAACATATTGATCAAATCACACATTGATTGGTCACATGTTGGATAAAAAAATAAAAAAGCATGTATGACCACCATAGAAGCTTGTGAATGAATTTGCCCATTTTAGTTCCATAGTGCCAACCACCAGTGACAGCCAGGCACTAGAACGGGGGTCAGCAACCTGTAGATTGTGATCTACCAGTAGATCACAGACAGGTGACTGGGCTTGCTGAATTGCCATTCCAGAGTATCAAACAGAGTGCAATGCAGAGGGACTACTTGAAAAGTTGGAACTGTAGTAAGGAGCAAACATCGCATAAGCGGATGCCTCCTTTGTAGTGCTGGCTCCTGTCCCATCCTGATTGCAGGAGTTTGGGTGCGCTTTCAGAAAGTGCACCACACCTGCAGGATATAATAGAAGTCTACTGCAAAGCACATCTAACCCAGCAACGTTATAGAGGGCTCAAAACAGTGAGGGTTCATTCACATTTTCAATTTGGGGTGTGGTGTTTTTACCACCCCTGCCCCAATCACACTCCCTTGTGGCCAGGGGTGTACACATATCGCAGCAGGAGTTACATGCCCTGTCATGGTTGGAGGTTTTAGCACCTGCCAAGCATGACCCATTCAAGTGAAAGAGGCCACTCTGCAAGTGCCCTGAAACTTTGTGTAGCACAGCAAATAAGGGGTTAAGGCAGGCAGCATTCTGTTACTTTCTCACCACCTACTTTGATCCCTTGGACCCAGCAGAAGCATGCAGTTGCGTGGGCCTTGCGGAGTGGCTCTATTTACTTGAATGGGTTGCGATTGGCAGTCGTTAGCACCCACCAAACCAATACGGGTTTACTTCTTGCTGCAGCATGTGTACACCTTTGGCTGCTGCCTCAGCCTCACCTGATTTAAACCCATGATTGCAACATGGTAATACGGTAATTAGAGGTTTAACTCAAGTGTGAAGAGGTGACACTGGGCCCGGTGATCATTGGCTTCTCCCATGTTGTTCAGGTAGATCTCCGCCTCTTTAAGGTTGCCTACCCCTGCACTAGAGGAACCATGCTGAAAATTCTGAATGAATCCTTTGCACATTGTTGTACACCCTTACATGTTTCCATTAGTTACTGATTTCTCCTCTAACTTTATCTACCTGCCCCATGTTAGCACTGTATGTTCAATTAAGTAATAATGTATTCAAATATTAAAGTGTCTATTCAATTTAGCGTTTTCAGTGTTAATTTGGGACTATAGCCCCCCATGTGTTTTATATATATATATATATATATATATATATATATATATAAATAAAAGCTATTTGAATTTGAACAGAGACATTCCTTTTAACCACTTCCTTACCGGGCCATTTCTGACACTCCTCTCCTACATGTAAAAATCATCATTTTTTTGCTAGAAAAATACTCAGAACCCCCAAACATTATATATGTTTTTTTAGCAGGTACTCTAGGGAATAAAATGGCAATCATTGCAACTTTTTATATCACACGATATTTGCGCAGGAATTTTTCAAACGCTTTTTTTTGGAAAAGAAACAGTTTAGTGAATTAAAAAAATACAAAACAGTAAAGTTAGCCCAATTTTTTTGTATGTTGTAAAAGAGGATGTTACGCCGAGTAAATTGATACCCAACATGTCATGCTTTAACATTGCGAACACTCGTGGAATTGCGCCAAACTTTGGTACTTAAAAATCTCCATAGGCGACGCTTTAAAATTTTTTACAGGTTACATGTTTAGAGTTACAGAGGAGGTCTAGTGCTAGAATTATTGCTCTCGCTCTAACGTACGCGGCGATACCTCACATGTGGGGTTTGAACACCGGTTAAATATATGGGCGGGGCTTACATATGCGTTCGCTTCTGCGTGCGAGCTCGCGGGGACGGGGGGACTTTAATTTTTTTTTTTTTGTTATTATTATTCATTTTACTTTTATTTTTTTATTTTTACACTGTGTCTTTAATTTTTTTTTTTTGATCACGTTTATTCCTATTACAAGGAATGTAAACATCCCTTGTAATAGGAATGGTGCGTGACAGGTACTCTTTATGGAGAGATGTGGGGTCAATATGACCTCACATCTCTCCTGCAGGCTGGAAAGACTGAGATCAGAAAAAAAAATTCCGATCCCAGCCTTTCCAGCCGTGATCACGAGGGTCATAGAGATGACTGGTGACCAGATGGTCATCAGTCATCTCCCTGACGACACTCCAGCGGCGACGGATCTCTTCTCCCTGCCGCCGATCGTACGGGCGGCACGGGAGAAGCACCGAATGGCGGCGGGAGGGGGGGGACGTCCCCTCCCGCTGCCTACAAGAACGATCAAGCGGCTGAACTGCCGCTATGATCGTTCTTGTGGTGTGCAGAATCGCCTGCTGAAAAAATGATATCTGAATGGTGCCTCTAGCTGCTGGCACCATTCAGATATCCCCGCTCAAAGTCTAGGACGTCCATGGACGTCCTACCGGCAGGAAGTGGTTAAATTGACTGGAGGAAGCATGCTGGTTTTACTTCCATCAGGATGAAATTCATAAGTAAACATACATGGCTGTGTGTATTATGTATTTCTCTGAGTCATTGTTATATGCAGCAATATCTGCATAGAATATTATAAAATTTACATTGTTTTTCCATGTTAAATCAAAATACCTTGAGACCAATGGCTAATGGCTACTGTATTATCTAAAAACCAACATAACCGGATGTTTTCTAAGACCGAACTCATTTCCCACATTCTGTTTTCCACTGTATACGTCAAAACCTTTACTCTTTCAAACATTGCACTATTTTCAGGAATAACTGAAATTTCAAATACAATCTTATGTAGCACCCTCTACCGTTAGGTAGGTGCTGAGTGTTAGGATTTGTGGTAGGTGAGGTAAATTTAGTCAGGCCAAATTGTTTTGATCATGGGCAGGGGAGTGGCTCAGGGAGAGGCTGGTGACTCACAGGCAGTGACATTTCTTGTTACTTCCTCTTTGCTTCTAGAGGGTTCTAGAAGAAAGGGTGGGGAAGAGAGGTGGAGCTGCCTGGGGTGTTTAGGAAGCCCTGACCAGTCCCCAATCTGGATTGGCAGGGGGCAGGCCTTCTTAAATACCTGAGGTCAACTCAGTCTGGGAGGAGAGTTTGGGTGGAAGAACTGGGAGATGGAGCACTTATTGCAGAGGCCAGGAGGGAGGGATGACCTTGGGTCTGGAGGCTCGGGAGTGGAAGGGACTCCTCAGTAAATCCCATGGGGAGTCCTCACCAAGGAGCGGGAGAGCAACGGAGAGGTGCTGCCGGGCAAGTCTCCAGGAGGGATCCACCAGTTGTCAGTGAGTGCAAGAGCCAGTTGGGACTGTGGTCACCAGAGCAGTAGAGTGGGGTCGCTGCAGCCAGGAGGGCTGGCAGGGCCTGAAGAAGGGACTAGCTGGGAGCAGTAGTCTGTCAAGGCTAGCTAACAAATTTGCACTTTGCTACACCTGAGGGGTTTGCAACCCCTTGCCTGTAATGGGCGGTTCACTGAGGCCTGACCATAGTCAGAGGCAGGTCTCGCCACGTGCTAGCTAGGCCTGGAGAAGTTTTGTGCAGGAGAGAGAAAGGAGAAGTAATGGCAAGCAAGATTTGGACTGGAGGAGGAAAGTCAGGTATATACAGGGCTGTATATATAGTGGTCCCATTCAAGAATTGGGGCGTACTATCCACGGGGACAAAGTGCTGGTTGTCAAGACAGATCGACCTGCAAGGCGCTACTCCATTGCTGTGTGGGAGGAGGGGAGAGGTAGAAGGAGACTGCTGGACCCAAGATTGTATGTCTAAGGACTGTAGGAGTACAGCCGCATAAATAAAAATTCATAGACTGCTGAGAGTAGCAGGATGAACTCCTCCTGACACCGCTGGAGCAGACTAGCCTGTCATCCCTGTGCCCAATAGATGGACTGTGCCTTTTGCAAGGACACTGGGGTGAAGTCTGTTCTAAAGACCTTTTCTTTAGGAAGCCTGTTTGCCCGGGGAAGGGCCCTTCCCATCAGGAATTCCGGGGGGGAAAAATGCTGTTACAATTATTCTTGTTTTCCTCCCACCCTGTTTCTGTCAGCAGGCTATAACCTCCTGCTGACAGAATAGACAGGAAAAAGTATTACAGTGTGCTGTTTATGTTTTACTCTGCTGGCAGGAATATAACCCCCTCCCAGCAGACTACGTGTGCTGTGTTTAGTTAGGTTTTAAGTTAGGTTGTGTTTGTGTTATGTCTTCTCTTGGGATCATCGGGATGGGACCGCTGTCCATCCCCACCGACGGAAGACCAGACATACTGCGAGCAGGGTATCTCTCTTTGGGAGAGATGTTCTGGCCGTGTTGCATATTGTTAGCTACAGGGATTTATTTTAGTAGTGCCTTATTTATATTGTATGGGTGTAAATAACTTGCAGAGATTGATGTCTATTTTTGTACTTAACTTATTTGTACAGTCCCCATCCAAGTTTGTTCCGTTTTCCACTCCCTTTTTATTTTATGGGATGCCCTTGTTCCTGGCCCACAAGCTACATTTGTTCTAAATTTTCCCAGCTTGGGTTTGGGGGTGGGTGAGTGTAGCGTGCTGAGCATTAGGATTTGTGGTAGGTGAGGTAAATTTAGTCAGGCCTGATTGTTTTGATCCTGGCCAGGGGAGTGGCTCAGGGAGAGGCTGGTGACTCACAGGCAGTGACATCTCTTGATTACCTCCTCTTTGCTTCTAGAAGGTTCTAGAAGAAAGGGAGGGGAAGAGAGGTGGAGCTGCCTGGGTGTTGGGGGAGCCCTGACCAGTCCCCAGTCTGGATTGGCAGGAGGCAGGCCTCCTTAAATACCTGGGATCAGCCCAGTCTGGCAGGAGAGTTCGGGTGGAAGAACTGGGAGATGGAGCACTAGTTGCGGAGGCCAGGAGGAAGCCCCGGTCTGGGGGGTGACCTTGGGTCTGGAGGCTCAAGAGAGGAAGGGACGCATCAGTACATCCCATGGATACTCCTGACCAAGGAGCAGGAGAGAGCAGTGGAGAGGTGCTGCTGGGCAAGTCTCCAGGAGGGATCCACCAGGTGTCGGTGAGTGACACACACCCAGGGAAGCTGGAAGAAGCACACCAGAGCAGATTGGGAAGTGAGAGAGACAGACTGAGAAGGGTGCAAGAGCCAGTTGGGACTGTGGTGTCACCAGGCAGTGGAGTGAGGTCGCTGCAGCCAGGAGGGCTGGCGGGGCCTGAAGAAGGGACTAGCTGGGAGCAGTAATCCGCCAAGGCTAGCTAGCACATTTGTACTTTGCTACACCTGAAGGATCTGCATCCCCTTGCCTGTAATGGGCGGTTCACTGAGGCCTGACCATAGTCAGAGGCAGGTCTCACCATGTGCTAGCTAGGCCTAGAGAGGTTTTGTGCAGGAGAGAGAAAGGAGAAGTAATGGCAAGCAAGATTTGTGCTGGTGGAGGAAAGTCGTGTATATTACAGGGCTATATATAGAGTGGTCCCGATCAAGAACTGTTCAATTCCTTGGGCATCCCATAAATACTTTATAGCCTATCCAAGTTTAATCCTCTAATAAAAACAACAAAAGCAAAGTACTGTCCTATTCTTCTTTACTCTGGATGTGTGAAAACAGTGTGACTGAGGACAGAGTGACAGGTGAACCACTACTTTCAGCAACCTCTACAGCGGCGTGGCTACATTTATATCCTGCTCTATTGGCATTTTAGTGACAAGAATACATTATATACAAGATCTTGGCCCAGCATTGGGCATCCTTTCCATCATGCCCATCCGACACATGTGACACCACATGGTTCTGAAGCAAAGAGCAAGGACTGACCTGCTGACCTACAAGTTATTGTACTTGTATCATTTGACTCATTTCTTTACAAACTTCAAAAAAAAAAATATATATTTAATTTCATATCATAATCTTTTATATAAACATACAATATATTGTTCTAAACTCAGTGTCTACATTACAATCCATGTCTAATTAACATGTAGAGACAACCTGACAACACATTTTCTATTCTGTATAATGTGTACAAACCAGTCAATGTCACATTTTGTTAACGTTACTTACTCAGCGTTTTTTTAGAATTTATGCCTTATTTTTTTTTTTATATACAGTACAGTTTAATTATGTTTTCCCTCTTTCCATGCTGGGTGCTTACTTGGTTAGACTGGTTATCTGCATGAGGCAGTCTGGTAGTTTTTATCTATGTGCTTTTTTTTTGCCATGGTGTAGTCCCTGGCAGTCTCTCTGTCTATGACACAGTCACCAGTCTCTAGATCCCTAGGGCACAACCTGTGGCCTGTGCACCACATTCAACCCTTTGGCACTCATTGTGAAGCCCTCAAGACCTATGCTGACAAAAGTCTCTGTTTTTGATACCTTGGTTCTCACTCAGTGAAGTTAAAATGTTCTTTTAGACTATCCTAATTTATTTGTTTCACACCATGTTTTTATCTGTACTATTCAACCTTTTCATCATTTTATGCTTTTTTTTTACCTTTGGTCTTTTTTAATGAATCTTGCTGAGAGAAATATTAAATGCAGCACAAATTATTTTAAAGAGGTTATAGGAACATGAATGGAAGTATGCATTTGTAATGGGGGTTGTGGAGCCATGAACTCTAGCATTTTTGCAGTCTGTGATAGGGTTGCCACTTCATCCCTTTAATCCAGGACACACATTAATTACACAGGTTCTGTGGCTAATTAAAGTGGTAATAAAACTCACTTTGTGCCTCATCTGCATTAAACTGGCCTCAGAACCTGTGCAATTCATATGTGTCCTGGATTAAAGGGATGACGTGGCAACCCTAGTCTATGACTGTCTTCTGAAGCAAGTCTCCAACAACTAGGGTTGCCACATCACCCCTTTAATGCAGGACGCATATGAATTACACAGGTTCTGAGGCTAATTGAATGCAGATAAGGCACCAAGTTTGTTTAATTACCAACTTAATCAACCACAGAACCTGTGTAATTCATATGTGCCCTGGATTAAAGGGATGATGTGGCAACCCTACCAACAACCCTTATAACTTGTCTGTAGTCCCTGAGCATTTATCGTAGCATTCCCATTGTCTTTGACCCCCTCTTGTAGTATGTCTGCTTTCTGTAGCATTACATCCACTAAATGTGCTCTGTTGTCGATCTCATGGGCTGCACTTGATTTCCTTATAATCAATAAAGTTGACAACTACTGTTGTTCATCATGGACTCTCTGGCAATTTCCACATGTCTCCTGAAGCATATCCCAAGTCTCAAACAACCCCTATAACATGTATGTAGTCTCTGGGCATTTATTGCTTTAGTATGCCTGCTTTCTGTAGCATTACATTCACTAAATATTATGTGTGGTCCTTTGTCGATGTCATGGGCTGCACTTGATGTCCCTATAATCAACAAAGTTGACCACTACTGCTGTTTATGATGGGCATCATCATCTCTGGCAATTTCCACATGTCTCCTGAAGCCAGGGGCATTGCTAGGGGGTTGCTATTGGGGCTACAGCCCCGAGTCTTTGGCCTATAGCTCCGAGTCTCTTACTGGGTGGGTGCAGTTCTGCAATTTGCAGGTATCTCCCTGTCTGGAATGCATTAGGCAGGGGCAGACTGAGCCATGGTAGCACGGGCTGCAGCTCTGCCCTCGCCTCCACCTAAAGTATGGGGAGGCTCTCTGGGTACCCTGATGTATGGGGAGGAACTCTGGGGACCCTGATATATGTGGAGGTTCTCTGGGACCCTGATGTATAGGGGGGTTCTCTGGGGACCCTGATGTAAGGAAGAGGCTCTCTGTGGACCCTGATGTAAGGAAGGGGCTCTCTGGGGATTCTGATGTAAGGAAGGGGCTCTCTGGGGGACCCTGTTGTAAGGAATGGGCTCTCATGTAAGGAAGGGGCTCTCTGGGGACCCTGATGTAAGGAAGGGGCTCTTTGGGGACCCTGATGTAAGGAAGGCCTCTCTGGGGACCCTGTTGTAAGGAAGGGGCTCTCTGGGGTTCCTGATGTAAGGAAGGGGCTCTCTGGGGACCCTGATGTAAGGGGGATCTGCACTCGGAAATGTAACAATATTTATACTTATATATATATATAAATATATATATATATATATATATATATAAACATGCACACATGTATATTATATATATGTGTATGCCCGCTCAAGCATATGACTCTACTTAGCTGCTATGGGCTCTAGCCCCAGATCTTTTGTAGACCTAGCAATGCCCCTGCCTGAAGCATATCCCAAGTCTCAAACAACCCCTATAACATATCTGTAGTCTCTGGGCATTCATTGCAGCAGTATGCCTGCTTTCTGTAGCATTACATTCACTAAATATTATTTGTGGCCATTGTGTGATGTCACAGGCTGCAATTGAGGGGGCCCTATATCAAAAAAGTTGACCACTAGTGCTGTTTATCATGGGCTGTGTTTGGCAAGTTCCACATGGGTAGTCTCTGACAATCACTCTGTAACATGAGCAGCCTCTGGAGGAATATCTGTAACCCATCAATCTTATGTAATAGGACAGCTCTTTTTTTTAACATGGCTCTGGTAAAAGCAGATATCAAACAGGGTTATGGGTATACACAGGGCTGAATTTGACTTCAACCTGTAGATATGCAAGGGTTAATTTACTAAAATTGGAGAGTGCAAAATCTGGTGCTGCTGTGCATAGAAACCAATCAGCTTCCAGTTTTTTTTGTCAAAGCTTAATTGAACAAACTGAAATTAGAAGCTAATTGGCTACCATGCACAGCAGAACAAGATTTTACATTCTCCGGTTTTAGTAAATCAACCCCACAGACTTTCATGCAAAGAGCAACAGCCCTCTGCTAGGATCAGCATTTATCTGGTTCTAATCTGTATACTAAACTGAATATTGTTGCGGTGGGTAAAAAAGCATATTTGAGATGATTGTATTTTAAGTAATGATGGAAAAATATATATGGCTGCTAGTTATACAGGAAGAAGCTGCCCCTTTGTCTCTGCCACCTATAGACACAAGACTACTGTGTTTAATGGGAAACTCAGCTCTGGGAATAGAGTTCACAGTTTTAGATGTGGGTTTAGGATCCAAATGTGAGTTGTAACAAATTTTTTCAGGATGGATCTGGAGGAACACACCCACGCAGGATGTATCATCTGGAATACTGGGAGAAATAGGGGATTTGATTTGCAATTTTGGTTATCATTTACCCAGCAGAATAAATATGTATTGTATAGGCTGCAAGGCTCTAGTTTTTTTGAGAAGCACAATTTTTGAAATCTAAAGCCGGCCCATACATGGATCAAAATTTGGCTGGTTTATCGGGGCGGGCCAAATTTCGATCCATGTATGGGCACCTATCAATCTATTTATTGACTTCTGCACAACCATCCTGTTATGTTTTTCAGAATGAGCAGTGCCGCTGGTTATGGCCAGCAACACTGATCATTGTATTCTGATGGCAGGGAAGGCTCCTTAGGCACAGCAGGAGCGATTCTCCCATCCACCTCCAAAGTGTGGATATGGGAATCGGCACATTTTTTTTCCAGTTCAACTTGCTGTTTGAATTTTTAAAAAATGTATAATGTATGGCCTGCTTTAGACTAGGGTTGTAAAAAACTGTATGAATAATTAGGTTGGCCATACATATACAGATTTCTTTAGTTCAGCCTGCAATCTGAACGTAAAGAAATCTAACAGATTCCCCCATTCTATGGGCTATTGTATTCTTTTGGCCAGTGCTGTCAGAATATTGCGCATTAGCATTTTATTGACATTTTTGCAGTAAAAGGGAAAAAAAAAGCTCAAAAAACGCTATTAGTGGCATTTAGGAGCGTTTATCAGCATTTAGGAGCATTTCTGCTGGAAAAACGCTCCAGGAAACTTTACAAAAGCAATTTTTTTTCTGCTCCTAGACGCTGAAGCTCAAAAAATGCTAATAGCGTAAGGTAGTGTGCATGGACACATAGGATAACACTATTTAGCTTCTAGGAGCAGTAAAAAAATGCTAATAACAGCTTCTAGGAGCAGAAAAAAATGCTAGTCTGCATGGAGCCTAAAGAAAGAATTGAAGAATGCATTCATATTCATATTTCTTTTGATATATTCGGATTCATTCGATTTTCAGATGGGCAGTGTTAGTGTGTTATCTCCAGCCAATGAACTTGTCCCTTAGAGCCCTTTCACACTGGGACGGGCAGGGCGGTAGCGGTTTTAGTTTTAGCGGCACTTTACCGCTGCTATAGGAAGTGGTTAAATATGGGTTAAAAGCGCCGGCACGCGGTGCTTCCCGAAGCAGTGTACAGCTGCTTCGGAAGCACTTGCCATTCATTTCAATGAGCAGGGGCATTGGAGGGGCCCTGTATACACCGCTCTCGCACTGCCCCAAAGATGCTGCCTGCAGGACTTTTATTCTTGTCCTGCAAGCACACCGCCCCAGTGTGAAAACACTCGGGCTTTCCCACTGGGGTGGATTGGGGAGTGTTTTTCCAGCACTTTACAGGCACTATTTTTAGCGCTAAAGCGCCTGAAAAACACCCCAGTGTGAAAGGGGTCATATTCCCTTGTGTGTTTTTCTCTGTGAGACTACATTCCATCCAGAGTCCAGACAGAGTGTGGTGGGCTGATTACGAATTCAAACACCAATGTCCGAATGAACGAAGGGTCCGAGCCCAAAGTAACGAATGCCATATCTAAACGAATGGAACATACCGAATACAAATGCATCCAAAGTAATGAATGCTCCATCTAAATGAATGGAACGAATACCAATGCATCCTAAGTTACAAATTATCCAAAGTAACAAATGCTGCATCTAAACGAATGGAACGGAACGAGTACAAATGCATCCAAAGTTACGAACAATTCGAAGTAAGGAATGCCGATCATAACGAATGATCCGATAAACAAAAAAAAAGAAAAACTAATGAATCGAGAACTAAACTAAATACATTTTTCCGTAGTGCACATGTCTATTGAACAGTTTTTATCTTTTGTTATACTGTAATGTCATAGTATGTATACCACAACATTTGTAAATGTGATGCAGCAATAGAACTTCAGGTTGAATGATGCAGTCATAAGCTAGAGCTATCATAGCCCTGCTTGTGGAGATTTTCTGAACATGCTGCAGCTATGGGATAATCATAAAGTATATGACATACTCTGCAACTTTTATAAAGAGGAGGGTAAAGTCTGTTTTTATCACAGCGTAATAGACGCGTCTTCAATACGGAAGATTTACAAAGTGTTGCTTAGGGACTTCCCACACAAAATATGGCAATTTGCTATAACTACGCAATTCCTATTGTAAATTATGTGCATAGGAGGGAAACAGTGCAAATGCAATTGCCAATTTCTTTCAATTGCTAAAAACAAAAGAGCAAAGCACAGGAGAAGCATGAAAAAAGCCATCAGCGTACATATATCACTTCTTCATTCAGCATTCCTCTTTTTTTTTTTCCAGAATGGAGCATGTAATGAAGCAATATTCTGCAGGTATTGGAAAGATAATTAGCACAACAACACACTACATGGCCTGACTGCTGATGGGAGAAAGAGTTAAGGAAACACTGCGGTTCGCTAGCAGGGGAGGGGTTAATGCAGCACAGCTTACAGGCCCATAGTCAAGAGGGATTTTGGGGCCATGGCCTGTCATAGAATGCCTATGGCTGGGAAATAGTTAATAAGCCTACTGCAATTCCTGGTACAGGACAAGTAATAAAGTAGGCGACTACCCGCTGAGATGCATAGGAGTAATACTCTGCATGGAAGAAATACTCTGCAAATGTCTATTAAACAATGTTCAGTCTTTCTCTCCCTCCTTCACCATCATTTCCCCCCTCCCCCTCCTCTTGCTGGCTGAGCTGGGGTACACGCTCTGGTCTCTCTGTTTGACAAGGGAGAACCCAAAGACATAGCAACGATAGCATCCCCCGAGAGAGAAAGAAGGAGAGTGAGAGGGACCCCTCCTCCACCAGGCCAGCAGAGGAAATCGTGAAGGAGAGAAGGATAGAGAAGGAGGCATGTCGCAGAGAGCTGAAGCATCCAGCACTGAATCAGTGGTGTTACAGCATCAGCACCACAGAGGAAGAGATGAGGCCTGAGCTGTGCATCTGCTCTTGTCTTCCACAGGAGGGAGAAAGGCAGATGCAGAATAAAGGGACAATCATTCCTTCTGGAAGGTGAGGGACATAAGAGGGGGATGTGTGTGGGGGGGCAGCAAAAAAAAGGAGGGGATCCAAGGGGTACTGAAAAAGGAGATAATATGCACATTATTGAAATGGGGATAATGAAGTGAGGCCACATGTATAATTGGATGGGAGGGTTGAGTGTGCCTTGAAATAATAGAATTAAAGCTGAGGGAGTATGAAATGATCTACATTGTAGTGTTATACAGTATATCCATGCCATAAGGTAGGCATATTATCCATTAGTAAGCCAAAACAGTGGTAATAAGGGTGAGATTGATGGAATGTGGCCGATGGTGGTAAATTATATAAGGTTAGTGGGAAGCAGACATTGCAGAGGGAAATGATATGGAAATAGCACAAGCAGATGTAGCGAAAACATTAGGATATGAAAAATGGTGAAGAAGAATAGAGAAGGGGCATTGAGTAAAAAAATGACAGGAATAGGAATGAGGGGACAATACCAATAATTTATCTCTCTCTCTCTAAATAGGTTGGAGGACCACATTCTCGCCGCTCTCCTCCCAGTTACACAATCAGCCCTTTCCTGTGTGGTATCTGGAACCGAAGACACAAAGACAACATCTGTTCTTCTGGTGGCCTAGTGAGGAACATCTGGGAAGGGAAAGGAAAGCTATATTAGCTTGTGCATCTGGGATTATCTGGATGTCATTTTACGCTCGACTCAGGAGGACACTAAAGAAGGGAAGGACATTCTGTAGTTTACCACCATTCAACAACAAAGACAGACCACCCAGCTATATTAGCAGGTAAGAGGAGGTAGCAATCTGATAATCAAGACGCCTGACATGATGTGCAGAAGAGAGGGATATGGAGGATGGGGGTGGAGGGAGAAGCAGTGTGGTTGATCGGTGAAAAGATCTAGAGCACACAGGAGGAACAGAATGAGCAGGAAAAGCACACACAAGGAAATAGACGTGGAAGAAGGCCAACAGATGTCTGGAACGTGCAGTCTCAGCTTTGTATCCTCATACATACACTGCATAGGTGTAATCTCTCCATAATAACTTCCCTGCTTTTATAACTAACATATAAAATAATATAAATAGCCAAGCACCTTAAGTAAAACCCTCCTTCAGAAAAATAGTAATGCAAAGGTAAATGGATATGATAGCCAAAAATAAATCTTCAGAGTAAAATAAATATGTTATTAAGAGTGCATCTTCCTCTAATGTGCCCCATTAATTTTTAACACTTGGCTCTAGCAGTCACCTTAACATTTCACATATCCAGATATTAGTAACAACATCAAAAAGGTGTGATGGCTGCTATAATTAAATCCATGAGTTATTTCAGGTTATGTGGAGCCTGGGTAAACTGTGTCCCTCATGAAAAAACAGGTTTTCATCTAACCACTGTCAGAGTAAATAACATGAAAAGTGGCATCATACATGGTACCAGTATCACATATTATTGTTCCAAAACACACCGCATAGTGCAAAGCCCATATTATTCAACAGATGTACAATTCGGAGTCCTTAATCTGAGATGACCAAATTTGCCATTGTGAGTCATTAATCAAAAGTTTGAATCCTGTAGTATGTAATGCATTGTGTGAATAATAATTTTCCACGCAAGAATCTTTAATAAACATTGCTGGCCTGCCACCCTGACACTTGCCAAGCTTCCAGTTGTCTGTTTAAAAAAAAAACAGAAATGTCCAATATAAAAATCAGAGATGTTTGCTTAATGTATTAATGCTGTATACATTACAATAAATTAGTTGATAATAAAAGAAGATGGGGTGGCACAAGGTGGTAATCTATGCAGTTTCAGATAGCTAAGAATTAAACCTATGTGTATCTCTGTATGGATTTTGTAGAACTTTACTAAAATAACAGACTTCCTAGCTCCTCACAGAAGATAAGCATTTGCTGCTTTTTGGGATGAACCTGATCTAACCAAACCTTCAAAGCCAAGTGCATGTGATTTTTTACAGGACCTAAATCCTGTTAAATGGTCCTGCCTTTTATTTAGATCATGATGATAGCTTACCAAATGTCTTTATGATATAAGCATATTACTGGTTTTTCAAATTTTCTAGATTCATATCTATGATTATTATTAATTGGGTTTTATATATGTTTAATATCAATTCATTGTAAACAGTATTGCATTTTTTGTCCTGGTTGACAAGATAACTTTCCTTCATCTTGTTTTAGATTGTGTATATTGTTTCTGGTAGTCTTTATTTTTTTATGGTGCCTAACATTGGATCAACACCTTATGCAGGATGAAACTAGGTAATCACAGGCACCATGTGTTATACTTCACCCCACTGCCAGCTATAGGATGGCTCCAGGGAAGGTGCCCTTGCTTCAAACAAACTCCTCTGTGCTTTGTTCAGCAGTACTGCATTTAACAATAGTACCCACCTGAATTATAAACAGTAATGCCAAATGCTTTATAAGTATATAGTTTGTTGCTGGAAGTGGGTTGGAGGATACTGCAATGGGACCATATCAAACCCATGTGGGCTACTATGGCGTTAGTTCCTATAATGATTTTTTATCAAACCAATAAATGAAATGCCATTTCAAATCTCTTGGGTAGAATGGGGCATTAAATATTTCTATATCCTTGTTTAGACCCTGTTGCTGCTTCATTTAAATGTGCTTTAACAGCACAAATATAATTAGTCCCAATACTGCTTTCATAGATTATCTGTCCTGTTTCTTTAGGTATTGACTCTAATCACTGAAATGCACTGCTGTCAGTATTTTTCTAAAGGTATTCTAGTAGGTTTGGTATTTTATATATTTACATTTAATATTAACTGTGTCTATGGCAACTATCCAATTAGAGTGTTTAGTGTACTCCTAAAACTGGCTGAATTCATTTGTTAAACTATACACATCATGTTACGCCAAAGTAAAACCCACTCCATAGTATGGATTGTAGGAGATAGTGAGGTAAGATGAACGTAATAATTTCAGTACCAGTTTTAGGATTGACTTTCTAAAATCCTATGTTGTTCATTGCCAATCCATTTCCTGATTGTCAGCCTTACCCATCCTGGCCAACAAATCTGATCTTCACACTCATGAAAAATAGCACTCTTGGTGGACTTGCAGTCCCAAGGCTTGTATAAAGGTCAAGCTTGTCACATTTCACTGCCTTTACTGGGTCAGCCCCGAGCACATTATTCTCTACTATACACAATATATTTTTTTAAAAACATGTCCTTCTTTACTTTTCTTGAACTTTACTTTTCTTGAACCTATATACTTGTGCAGCGTTAACCTAAAGTCTTACAACATTTGCACCACCATTATAAAATGTTATTGGCAGATATGCACATTCTAATGTCTCTATAATCATATCCATCCCAGAGTTAATTATGGACCCCAAACAGAATGGGCATTTTGATACCCATGGGGAGAAGTACCATAACTTTAATTTCAATAATAGACAAGGTTTCAAGGTTGCTTTGAAAGTGATTTGGAACAATACTTGTCCAGACATTAGTCCTGCCTCTCCCACTGGCCAACTGAGCCTATGGCATGGACCAAACTCAGAATTTGTTGAGTGTTGGGTATATCTACAGTGCCTTGAAAAAGTATTCATACTCCGTGAAATTTTCTGCATTTTGTCATGTTACAACTAAAATGCAATGTAATTTATTGGGATTTTATGTAATAGACCAACACAAAGTGGCACATAATTGTGAAGTGGAAGGAAAATGATAAATGTTTTTCAAAATTGTGTACAAATAAATATGTGAAAAGTGCGGCGTGCATTTGTATTCAGCCCCCCTTTTGTATTCATTTGTATTCAGCCCCCCTTAGTCCATGGTGTAGAACCACCTTTCGCTGCAATTACAGCTGCAAGTCTTTTTGGGGATGCCTCTACCAGTTTTGCACATCTAGAGAGTGACATTTTTGCCAATTCTTTGCAAAATAGCTCAAGTTCTGTCAGATTGGATGGAGAGCATCTGTGAAGAGCAATTTTCAAGTCTTGCCACAGATTCTCAATTGGATTTAGGTCTGGACTTTGACTGGGCCATTCTAACACATAAATATGCTTTGATTTAAACCATTCCATTGTAAGCTCTGGCTGTGTGTTAAGGGTCGTTATCCTGCTGGAAGGTGAACCTCCGCTCCAGGTTCAAGTCTTTTGCAGACTCTAACAGGTTTTCTTCTAAGATTGCCCTGTATTTGACTCCATCCATCTTCCCATCAACTCTGACCAGTTTCCCTGTCCCTGCTGAAGAAAAGCATCAGCACAACATGATGTTTCATGGTGGGGATGGTGTGTTCAGGTTTAGGTGCAGTGTCAGTTTTCTGCCACACATAACGTTTTGTTTTTAGGCCACAAAGTTCAATTTTGGTCTCATCTGACCAGAGTACCTTCTTCCACATGTTTGCTGTGTCCCCCATTTGGCTTTGTGCAAGCTGCAAATGGGACTTCTTATGACTTTCTTTCAACAATGGCTTTCTTCTTGCCACTCTTCCATAAAGGCCAGATTTGTGGAGTGCAGGACTAATAGTTGTCCTGTGGACAGATTCTCCCACCTGAGCTGTGGATCTCTGCAGCTCCTCTAGAGTTACCATGGGCCTCTTGTCCGCTTCTATGATTAATGCTCTCCTTGTCCAGCCTGTCAGTTTAGGTGGACAGCCTTGCTTTGGTAGGTTTGCAGTTGTGCCATTCTCTTTTCATTTTTGGATGATGGATTGAACAATTCTCCTTGAAATGCTCAAAGCTTGGGATATTTTTTTATAACCTAACCCTGCATTAAACTTTCCACAACTTTATCCCTGACCTGTCTGGTGTGTTCCTTGGCTTCATGATGCAGTTTGTTCACTAAGGTTCTCTAACAAACCACTGAGGGCTTCACAGAACAGCTGTATTTATACTACAATTAAATTACACATAGGTGGACTCTATTTATGAGGTGACTTCTGAAGGCAATTGGTTCCACTAGATTTTATTTAGGGGTATCAGAGTAAAGGGGGCTGAATACAAATGTATGCCACACTTTTCACATATTTATTTGTAAAAAATGATGACAAAACATTTATCATTTTCCTTCCACTTCACAATTTTGTGCCACTTTGTGTTGGTCTATCACATAAAATCCCAATAAAACGGAAAATTGTTATCAATACTCACCGTAATTTTCCTTTCCTGGTCCGTCCTCGCGTCAGCATACTATGGGTTAACTCTTGCTGATTAACCCCCAGGACCACCTTCTTCCAGCGCAATAAATCCCTGTCCTCCCCCTCGTGTTCTTTTGTTTATCAGCGACAGGCTACTTAGGGAGGGAAGTAAAAGTTGTGCTGACGTGAGGACGGACCAGGAAAGGAAAATTACGGTGAGTATTGATAACAAATTTCCATTTTCCCGGTCGTCCTCCCATCAGCACACTATGGGATATACCCAAGCCAATATAGGGTTGGAAAGAAATGACAACTCGCCCAATTCTATGCTTCACCATACTTTCATTTAATAAAGAGGCTGACACTACCGCCGCTCCGAACATCGAAGGACTAGCGGCGACTACATTCAATTTGTAGTGCAGAGCAAAAGTCTCACAGGAACTCCAGCTAGCGGTCCTGCATATGTCCTCCACCAGGACCTTTGCCATGGATGCCCACAAAGCTGCCATCCCTCTAGTAGAATTATCTTGTATAGTCTGTGGAGGGGCAAGGCCCTGCTGCTTGTATGCCTAGGAGATAGTCATCGTAATCCAGGTGGATAAAATCCTTGAAGGTGCTGCCTCCCCTTTCCTGGGTCCCAACGGGAAGATGAACAGATTAGCCGACTTGCGTATCTGTTGTGACCTCTAAAGATATGTTGATATTAAACCGGCCCAGTCTAGAGGTCCCAAATCTAACTGGCTCCTTTGATCTGGAGACTGCGTGAAACGAGGTAGCACTGACTCTCAGTTTACCTGAAATTTTGAGACCACCTTAGAGGCTAAGGCTGAAGCAGGCCACAGGATCACTCTGTCCGATTGGATTCGGGTAAATCCAAAGCTGCCATCCCTCTAGTAGAATTATCTTGTATAGTCTGTGGAGGGGCAAGGCCCTGCTGCTTGTATGCCTAGGAGATAGTCCTCGTAATCCAGGTGGATAAAATCCTTGAAGGTGCTGCCTCCCCTTTCCTGGGTCCCAACGGGAAGATGAACAGATTAGCCGACTTGCGCATCTGTTGTGCCCTCTGAAGATATGTTGATATTGAAACAACTTTTGACTTTACTGGTTGCATACTTCTCCAATGTGAACAAAAATAAGGAGGCCAATCCCAGAGCTTTCACCATTAAAGAAACAAAGTCACTCACCCTATTCAAGGCAAAATGACAGTGCCTGCACCAGGCAGGTGAACATATCTAGGCATGCTTCATTGCCACCTCACTTTCCTGCAAGAGCTCTTGTTAATGGAGTGGGGATTCCAGATATGGGGGAACACGTGACCTTTCCTATGTGACAGTGCCTGGGCATGAGCGGCCAATCACCAAGCCCAAACACTATCACGGTGGGAAGGGGAGTAATTATATCATCCTCCTCTCTAAGCTCCAGCAAGAGCTGACACTTAGAGTTGAGCGAACCCGAACTGTAAAGTTCAGGTTCGTGCCGGACTTTAGGGTGTCTGTGTCCCAAACCCGAACCTGGACATTTGAGAAAAGTCCGGGTTCGGGTATTTTTTCGTGCCTTTTGAATTGCTGCAGGGCAGCCAATCAACAAGCGTTTCACTCGTTTGCCCTTACAAGCCATCACAGCCATGCCTACTAATGGCATGGCTGTGATTGGCCAGTGCATCATGTGACCCAGCCTCTATATAAGCTGGAGTCACATAGTGCTGCATGTCACATCATCTCATACTAGTGTAGGGAGAGGATACTGCTGCTGCTGTGAGGGACAGATTAGTTTAGAAAATCATCTTATTCTAGTGTAGGGAGAAGATGCTGCTGTGAGGGACAGATTAGCTTTAGAAAATCTGTTAAAAACAGCGATTTATTGGTGGGTGGGTGCTACGGGAGATTTTTGTTTGCTAGAGTACATTTTGTTTGCTTAGCAAAGTGCCTCATATAAAACCTAAGCAATTTTTCTGTTTGTTATGTGGGCGTTTACAGCCATTTTTGCAAGTGCAGTGCACTTGCAACTGCTTGTGTGTCAGGGGCACTACTTTAATCGTGTTCTGTTAGTTCAGTTGGCAACATTTTGGCATATTTAAATACTGCTTTTACATTGCAGGTAGACAAATAAAAAAAATATTCCAAATACTACATTTGTGGCTAGCGGTGCATTTCTTGCACAAAAATAAAAAGTGCGTCTACACTGCTGGTTTAAAAAAAAAATATTCTAAATACTACATTTGCTGCCAGCGGTGCATTTCTTGCACAAAAATAAAAAAGTGCATCTACATTGCTGGTTTAAAAAAAAAGAATAATAAATAGTGCTGTGAAATGCTGTCATTCCGTCTGGTGGACACAGACAGTTTTAAAAACCTGATGGCGGTGGCTGTCCCACAGTATGTGGTTCCCAACCGCCACTACTTTTCCAGGCGAGCCATCCCTTCCCTGCACAAACAAGTCGGGGACAAGATCAAGTGTGCACTGCGCAACGCCATCTGTGGCAAGGTCCACATAACCACTGACACATGGACCAGTAAGCACGGACAGGGGCGCTATATCTCGCTAACTGCACACTGAGCAAATGTAGTGGCGGGTGGGCCTGAGGCGGATAGCAGATTGGCGTATGTCCTTCCACCACCGAGAATTGCAGGGCATTTCTCTTTGCCTCCTGTTGCCTCCTCCTCCTACTCCGCTTCCTCCTCCTCTACCACCTCCTCATTCGGTCAGCATAACACCTTCACCACCAACTTCAGCCCATCCAGGGGGAAACAACAGCAGGCTGTTTTAAAACTGATATGTTTGGGGGATAAACCCCACACTGCGCAGGAGCTGTGGACGGGCATTGAACAACAGACCGATGAGTGATTGTTGCCACTGAGCCTCAAGCCCGGCCTGGTGGTGTGCGATAATGGCCGAAATCTCGTGGCAGCTCTGGGCCTAGCCGGCTTGCCTGGCATGTGCTGAATTTGGTAGTGCAGAAATTTCTAAAAAAACTCCTTAGATATGTCAGAGCTGCTGCAGAAAATGCGGGCCGTCTGTGCGCACTTTCGGCGCTCTCACCCTGCTGCTGCTCGCCTGTCTGCGCTGCAGCGGAACTTCGGCCTTCCCGCTCACCGCCTCATATGCGACGTGCCCACAAGGTGGAACTCCACCTTGCACATGCTGGAGAGACTGTGCGAGCAGCAGCAGGCAATAGTGGAGTTTCAGCTGCAGCACGCACGGGTCAGTTGCTCTGCGGAACAGCACCACTTCACCACCAAGGTGTGGGCCTCCATGCGAGACCTGTGTACCATATTGCGGTGTTTTGAGTACTCCACCATCATGGCCAGTGCCGATGACGCTGTTCTCAGTGTTGCTTTGCCACTTCTATGTCTCCTTGAAAAAACACTTCAGGCGATGATGGAAGAGGATGTATACTTATGCACCTTTGTGAGTATGCATTTTATTGTTTTTTTTTAATCAATAAATTCTGTTTTTACTCGGATAATGCACTAGGGGTTTGCGCCTCCCCTTTCTTTGTTTTTGAGGCTTTCAACAAGCTTCAAGTAGTGCTGAAGCCCACTAGCAGCTTGTTTAAAGTGGCAGTCAGCACTCCCCTTAGGATCTGTGTTCAACATTTACCAATTGAAGCTAAATGGTACTTTTACCACTTCAGCCCCGGAAGGATTTACCCCCACCCTGACCAGGCCATTTTTTGCAATATGGCACTGCATCGTTTTAACTGACAATTGCGCAGTCATGCAACTCTGTACCGAAACAAAATTGACGCCCTTTTTTTCCCACAAATAAAGCTTTCTTTTGGTGGTATTTGATCACCTCTGCGGTATTTATTGTTTGCACTATAAACAAAAAAAGAGTGACAATTTAAAAAAAAAATTTTTTTTTTTACTTTCTGCTATAATACATATCCAATAAAAAAATTAAAAAAAACAAATGTATTCATCATTTTAGGCTGATATATATTCTTCTACATATTTTTGGTAAATAAAATCGCAATAGGCGTATATTGATTGGTTTGCGCAAAAGTTATCGCGTCTACAAACTATGGGATCAATTTAGGGACTTTCATTTTTTTTATTGTGTTTACTGGTAATTATTGTGTTTACTGGTAATGGCGGCGATCTGCGATTTTTAGCAGGACTGCGACATTATGGCGGACAAACTGACCCCAAAGTACACTTTTTTGGGGACCAGTGACATTATTACATTGATCAGTGCTATAAAAATGCACTGATCAATGTACAAATGACACTGGCAGGGAAGGGGTTAACACTAGGGGACGATCAAGGGGTTAAGTGTGTTCCCTGGGTGTGTTCTATGTGTAGGAGGGGGAAGGGCTAGGGTTGCCACATCATCCCTTTAATCCAGGACACATATGAGTTACACAGGTTCTGAGGCTAATTTAATGCAGGTAAGGCACCAAGTGAGTTTAATTACCACCTTAATCAGCCTTAGAACCTGTGTAATTAATATGTGTCCTGGATTAAAGGGATGATGTGGCAACCCTGGGATGGGCTGCCAGGGACACACTCCCGCAGCGTGCAGCAGGCACGCCCATTATCTCCCATGCACGGATCGACATACACCTAGGGTGGTTCGCGCAGGAGAGCCGACGCGCTGCCGTACGACAGTGGCTGGTCGGCAAGTGGTTAAAAGCTTAATTAAAGCTTGCTGAAAGCTCTGCAAATGCTTTGTAAAATTTTGCTGTGCTCATATACAAACTGAAGCCTGTGTGAAACATACCAATAACCGATTTCAGAGAGATATTCCCAAGCACTCCCATACTAAGATCTTTGCTGTCTCTCACATACAGAATGCCTGATTCATCAAAATATCAGTACTTTGATGATTTCATAGCCACAAATTTCATGCAAACCTGCCTTGGGAGTTTGAATCTAACTGTTGATACATACAAGCCAATAGAGACAATATTGCACAGAACAGACTATAGGAGGCAGACTCATCCAACTCTCATGTGAGGAATCTAGCTTGGTGGATCACAGAGATCTCTGTTTATGGTAAATGTTGTGGGCTTTCTAAAGTTGGTCATAGATGGCTCTAAATTTGGCTGGTTCAGCAGGGATCACATGAAATTTGGTCAGCGAGTGGCCAACCCTGTTCAACAGCAGTCGATCATTAGATCAAATGAACAAGCCTGAAATTTTTTGTTGATCAGCGGCTGCAGACGTTGATCAGTGGATTCTGTCAGTCTTGCTGTCAGAAAGCAGTGTCCCAGCACAGGAATTCCTTCATCCACCTCATTTGTGTAGATGGAGGAAATCTGTGTGTTTTTTTCTTCGCTCAGCTCGCTGGCTGAATAGAATAAATGAATCATCTGTGGACAGCTTTACTTTAGCCAATTTGCAGTGTTTGCTAAACAGCATTAACAGTACAATGATTGGTTTCACATGTTACCTTGCATAACTAATTAGCAGCATGGTGACTATGTATTTGGGCATATTAGTCTTGCCGTGTTGGAATCATAAGTTAAATTCCTGCTATTGAAACCAACTGTATGAAGTTTCTGTATTTTATCTGTCCCAGACACTCGCTTATGTTTGTAGCAATTGGATGTTACATGTTTATGTTTTATGTTTTATTAAAAGGTTTTATTATTTTCAGTTTAATGTCTAATGGTTACATAGGGAAAGGGTTGCATTGCAAATTGTGCCACCGTCCTAGAGCATAAGAAGTACAAACAAAACGGGGCAAAATCCCATATATGATGAAGTGGACTTTGCAGGCACACACAAGACTAATGGATTTTAATAAAATATAACATTTATTGTGTCATTAAAAATACAAAAATATACAATTGTATAAAAATTGGGTACCCGTAGGGAAACCCTGGACTAAATTCTGCAAAGTAAATAGTTTTACATTATGCCAGAAAATGAAACATGTTACATGATACCAGAACTGTATGCACAAGTGTAGAATTAGGTTGACGCGTTTCGCAAACGTGCTTCTTCTGGACCTTATTCTTTGCAGACTATAAATAAAAGGAATATAGAGATATATTTATATTATGTATACCTTTTATTTATAGTCTGTGTTTTAATCACAAAATAAATGTTATATTTTATTAAAATCCATTAGTCTCGTGTGTGCCTGCAAAGTCCACTTCATCATATATGGGGTTTTGCCCCGTTTTGTTTGTACGTCTAATGGTTACATTTCTGTGTTAGAATACTGCACTGTTTAGTTGTGCTCTCTCTACTGAGGTGGTCCCCCCTGGGAGGTAAGGGTTAACATTGTTGGCCAGGTATTCCTGGGTGTTTTGGGGAATTACTGCACCCTGTTGGGGTAAACACATAAAAAAAGGAGGGGACCACCTCTCTGGGGTGCCGTAGTTAGTAATACAGCCAGCAGTATGGTTCCAGGCCTCCCAATTCAAGGAACATAATGCTGCTAAGGATGTGAACCACTACTTACACCACCCCTGTGGGATCCGGGGGTATGGACCTTCTCACCTTTCTCACCTGGGCATTCAGGGGCAACATGAGAATAATTATGGAGGCACTTAGAAGATTGTGTACTGGAACTTGTATTGAAGATATCTTGTTGAACTGTTCATGTGTTACATTTAAACAACTTCAGTAAAGAGTGTTTATTGTTATTTAACTTGGCCTGGTCTGAAGTTACTTCAGGACAATCTTGGGGTGGAATACATGTATGGCGTATCACAAAGAACAGGGCCTAATACGGGGACAAGATGAAAGACGATGCACTACAAATGTTTAACGTGCAGTGCAGCTATTTGGAGGAGGCTATATTGCTGTTGCTAATGAGTACAGTACTAGTGTTGAGTGCATAAGCAGCAGCCGGTCAGAAAGTGGTGACTTGGCAAGGGTGGCGGAGGCCCTGGGAGTGAAGGAGATTGTTTGCTTAGGCTCCTTCCCTAGCAATCGGAACCCCAATACAGGGTCCAACTTGTGGCATGGGGCATCCTAGGGACCTAGCTCGAAAGTAACAGTATATGGAGTTAATTAGATAGTACACATCTCGTTTCGCTTGGACAATGTCCACGGATCGTATCGGGTCTTCTTGGGTGGGGTCCCATCCGGAGAGTACCCTGGGAACGAACCACGGGTTGCTCCTCCCTTCGTAACTCCAGTACTACTGTTGGGGTAGTGGAATTGGGATCGGGGGAAGGTTGTTTGAAGAACATCAAGTACCGTGTCCAGAAATTGAGTTATGTGAGGCATGTGAAACCTATTGTCAAGGAGAAGAGAGATTACACGTCGTAAAGACTCGGCCATGGTGCCTCGAACATGGTTTGAGGTGGTCAGATCAATGGGTAGTGGAGTGAGGGTCACTGTAACTAAAAATACAAAGTGAACTTATGATCCTTCGCCTTGAGAACATGTATAAGGTGTGTATAATAGGAGGATCCGGAGTGAGGTATATGACAATGAAAGCTCGATCCAGGGATCCTACGGGGTACGGTGTTCAACCTGGGACATAACCCCAAGGCTAACGATCCCTTCCTCGGATTCGTTTGTTAGAG
>BLSH010320690.1:600644-622204 GCA_018402905.1 Glandirana rugosa | reverse complement strand
AGTTTAGCAAATTACACTGGGGAGGGCTGACACTACCCAGTCTACAAAAAAGTAGCATGTTTTCAGCCCACAGCATGACTTAGAAGCTGGGTGAATCCCTATCAAATCAAAATGAGTTTTTCTGTACTTTCAGGGTCTTTAAATGAATAAAACAAAGATATATGTACAAGTATTGCCAAGATGTGCTATATATGTATACTGTATTTTATTTTATTTTTTGCCTTGACATATGCATTAAGTTCACATAATTCTCAAGGCTTGCCCTCCATAAAAGCATTGTGCCTTATTGTGCCTTAATAAGCTACAATAACTGTTTTGTTTCAGATCCTTCTTCCTTATTGTAGGCTGCTAGCATGCACCGGCAATTTAGTTCCATTGACATGATGGGAGGAGTTGGTTTAAACATTGAGCTTACACAGATGGCATGTTTCCATGGAAATGATATTTCTGATATTTAAAGATCAGGATCAGATGCATGAACAACATCACTGTTTATTCTGGGTTACACAGTATTGAACAGACACCATTTGTATTACTCAAAGTATAAAAAAAAATTCCCATTGAAATGTGTATATCTACATCTATTTATGTTTACACCGTCTTTCTAAAATTAGGCTGGTACAGTCAGGGGAAAGAAAGTATCTTTGATGCCCAAAGTAACAAGGCAGAATCCTGCTGCTATTTTTCTAGGACAAGTTAGGGAATGACATAAAAGGACCTGGCTGTTACAGGAACATGCACACTAATTTTAATAAATCTGACCCATTTCTTTGTGTATGCTTAAAGTATAAGTAAACGCAACCACTAACATATCATATAGGCTTTAACATCCTAATATAATTTAAGAATTTAACTTCAATATTGTTTAATTTGCGTATTCTTGTGAATTTATATTTGGTTTATTTTTTTCCTGCAAGCCTTCATGTTGTAACAATGGCAGGGTTGTACTCAGTTCAGAACTAATTCTTGGAACATTGATTCAGATGTGATGTATTCACTGTATTTTTCTGTTGCATTTATTAATAAAACACAAATTGTACAAATATAAAAAGATCCGGTGACCCTGCCATGAAGGTTGTTTGTTCAGGCACTTTCTTTTATAGGGTGACAATGTTCTGTCCTTGTCTCGCAGTTGTGCTCCTTCATTGTCATCCTGTCACATGGGTTTCCAATGGAATATTAAGGTGACGATTCCAGCATAAGTCCAACAATGCAGGTCCACTGTTGTTACTATCAGAAAACCCGCCCTAAAAAATATCAAGCAGCCTTAGCTAGACTGCATGTATACAGGAAGTGGTTGCATGTATAAATAGATGAACTTTACAGACAAGAGGGTATATCTTCCAAATTATGGAGGCTGCTTTTATTCAACAAGGCAACATAGTTTCAAGGCAGGGGAGCTTTGTATAGCAAGTCCGTAACATAGAACAAACAAAATTTCTGCTGGTCTGAGCCACTAACTAAACTCCTGTCAGTTCCTTGATTACATGGTACCCCTAATCGGTTCCCCATAACAAACAGGCAGAGCTTGTATATTTTTAGTGTTCTGTCACCGATCGGCCTTTTCACCCAGCAGCAGGCTCCCATAGTAGAGAAAGTAAGTGAGAGGGTCCTGAGCATCAGCAGCTCACATATAAATATCCAGATAAATATTTGTGCACAGCTGAGACTAATAATGAGGTCTGACTACCAGGTAAGATGTGGACTTTGGAATGGGGGCTTTATTCTCACCCACAGCTCTAAACAACCTTTGGGCTCCAGGAAAGAACAAAACGTATTAATATTCTGAGAAAACTACAAGGTTTTTTTTTTTCCAAATCAGTCATCCTGGAGCTTATCGCTATGTGTAGGTGGGAAACCTAGGTGACACATATACACCCTCCACAATCCTGCCAGCCAGTGCCTTACATGGTCCTGTGGCCACTCATACTGTACCTGCATTTCAAAATGTATGCACTGTTATAGCATTTATAGTGTTTATTCCTCCTTATTTGCTTTGTTTTTGTACATGTTTTTAACCATTTTTAGTAACGTTATATAAAAGGCACAGACTTTCTCTCCGTAAAAGTCTATCAACCTGTAATTGTGGTTAACTGTGAAACTGTATAAGGGGACTATTGAGAGCAGAAAGAACTGCTATTTGAGACATGTGTAAAAACATGTTGCTTGCTTTACAGTCTTGGTGTGCAGTATCCTATCTGTAAGCATACTCAGAAGGCCATTAACTCAAAGATTGAGGCTTACCAGCCCTAGCCTCCAATGATGATAAATGCCCATTAAGAGACATTGAGATTGATTTATTTAAGGTGAACGTGAATGTTGACTTTGCAAGGGAAGTTGCACTTTGCAAGCATATTTGCCCCAGAGCTTAGCAAATGTGGTGAAGATTCACTTTGCAAAGAATACCTACGGTAATTACGTGCAAATGAAAAAAACAGCATGTTTGCTTGCACATGATTAAATGATGGAAGCCAGCAGAGCTTCAACAAGCTTACTAAATCCTAGGGAAAATTTTCTTGCAAAGTGCAAAGCTTATTTGCCTTTAGAAAAATCAACTCCATTGGCTCTGATTCATACATTTTCAAATAGTGCTTAAAGCACCTTAAAATGGGCTTCATGGATACTAAAGTGGCCTCTTAGTCAATTATCATATGCCATCAACATACTTTAATTGCTCTTTAGGGTATCCTACAGACAACTTTAAGTGAACTTTAATTTCTTTCATACCTCTGAGTGTAGCCCACCCAGTGACATACTTACCTTCCCCTACAATCCAGTGATGTTCATTGTGCTGCCCAGCCTGCCACCACACAGCATTCAGGTAGCTCTTCTTCATACTGTGCATTTGTGCCATAGCACTCTTCATTTCTTTGGAATGGTGGTACTCATGGTGGCTACAAACTATAAAAAGGAGCCCAAACTTGGGCATGCTAAATTTTAGACTTCTACAAATGCACAGGATGTGTGAATGGGACTTTGGATACTTACTGTTACATGTATAATAATGCCCTACATGCTATGAACTTGCCTTGTTTGGGTAATACACACACATCCCTTGTTTCTAGATGAAAAAAAATTCTGTTTGAACATATTTTGTAATTATCTTGTTGTGATGGGAAGAACTAACCCTGTATATGTATATTTTAGGTGGTGGAGCAGATAGACAGACTTACCTCGGACTTTGAGTTTGAACTAGACACTGATGACTGGACTCCAGGAACTGTTAGTAGCACATCCAGCAGTGAAAAGGGAGGTCCTCTCTGTGACTTGGGACCCCTGGATTTCCTGAGTTCAGACAGCTGGGAGTTCTGTTCTTTTCTAGAAGCCTCTACACCTTCTGACTCCGGAGATGGCTCTGACCGCCCCCCTGACTTCAGGCTTCTTAATGGAGGAGCCACACCCAATGGGCCAGATTCGTCTAGTGAAGAAACTCCCGTGCCACCACAGAAACCCCTTCCAGCAAGGACACCTGGTTCTAGGGACCGGGTGAGGTTCAGTGACAAAGTTCTATACCATGCACTCTGCTGTGATGACAGCGAAGATCCCCCTTATAGCCAGGAGACCCCTCGGGACCCTCCAAGAGCATCTGTCCCTTGTGCTACTATACGGAGCAACAAAGGGGGAATCTCTGGGGTCCGAAAGGGGACCAGGAGCTGCAGTACCCAGACAGTGTGTGACAAGAGCACTCAGACTGTGTTACCATATGTGCCAAAAAAGGGGAAGAAGGAGCAGAGTTGAATGGTGGAATAATGAGGATAATAGATAGTATGGTAGATGTAAGTGTGGAAGCAATCAGGGCAATAAAGTGGGGTTGGGAAAACAGGATAAGAAATGAACCATCAGAGCTATTTGAATGGGTGTACTGTACAAAGACATGACAGCAAGACTGCTGTGTGTACAGTGAGGGAGAGCTAAATATAATAGGTGTCATGGTGACATCTGCACACTAATCTTGTATGGGCAATATATGGTGCACTTTTTAACCTTTCTTATGAACTGTGGGGAGAGAGGGCAGTAGAGCGCGGCCTCTCATAACCCATCCTATAACCTCACATTTCTTGCTGTAACCTCATATGTCTTTCTGTCCCTGAGCCAGCAAAATCTTCACGTCACCTATATACTATTAAAGAGAGAAGAAAACACTGTGTCCATTGAGTGTTTTTAACAAGGGAGGCAGTCTGAGTAGGTTGACTTAATAAGTTGTCACTGAACTGTGTGCATTGTTTTAACGTGTATGTTTCTCTTACAACAAGACTTTTCCAAATGAAAAGCAATGAGCCTTAATGCTCTTAAATGGAATGCAAAGGACGTACGCAGTGAGATGAAAGCAGACTGGAAATGCACTCAGCAAGGACATACTTTTATAACTGGGGTAATTGCTCTCCAGAGGTCATTATATACTCTGCTGCACCTTACCAATTTCATAGCTGTAGTGCCATTGCATATCCAGACCATTAACCTTCAAACGTGATCGTTCTGTGCTTCAGAGAAGTGGAATACATATATATTTTTTTATGTATATATAAAACACTGTATATATAGGTACAGTATCTCACAAAAGTGAGTACACCCCTCACATTTTTGTAAATATTTTATTATATCTTTTCACGTGACAACACTGAAGAAATGACACTTTGCTACAATGTAAAGTAGTGAATGTACAGCTTGTATAACAGTGTAAATTTGCTGTCCCCTCAAAATAACTCAACACACAGCCATTAACGTCTAAACCGCTGGCAACAAAAGTGAGTACACCCCTAAGTTAAAATGTCCAAATTGGGCCCAATTAGCCATTTTACCTCCCCGGTGTCATGCGACTCATTAGTGTTACAAGGTCTTGGGTGTGAATGGGGAGCAGGTGTGTTAAAATGGGTGTTATCGCTCTGCCTCTCTCATACTGGTCACTGGAAGTTCAGCATGGCACCTCATGGCAAAGAACTCTCTGAGGATCTGAAAAAAAGAATTGTTGCTCTACATAAAGATGGCCTAGGCTATAAGAAGATTGCCAAGACCCTGAAACTGAGCTGCAGCATGGTGGCCAATACCATACAGCGATTTAACAGGATAGGATCCACTCAGAACAGGCCTCACCATGGCTGACCAAAGAATTTGAGTGCACATGCTCAGTGTTATATCCAGAGGTTGACTTTGGAAAATAGACGTATGAGTGTTGCCAGTATTGCACCAGAAGTTGATGGGGTGGGGAGTCAGCCTGTCAGTGCTCAGACCATATACTGCACACTGCATCAAATTAGCCTGCATGGCTGTCGTCCCAGAAGGAAGCCTCTTCTAAAGATGATGCACAAAAAAGCCCACAAACTGTTTGCTGAAGACAAGCATACTAAGGACATGGATTACTGGAACCGTGTCCCGTGGTCTGATGAGACCAAGGTAAACCTATTTGGTTCAGATGGTGTCAAACATGTGTGGCGGCAACTAGGTGAGGAGTACAAAGACAAATATGTCTTGCCTACAGTCAAGCATGGTGGTGGGAGTGTCATGGTCTGGGGCTGCATGTGTGCTGCCGGCACTGGGGAGCTACAGTTCATTGAGGGAACCATGAATGCCAACATGTACTGTGACATACTGAAGCAGAGCATGATCCCTCCCTTTGGAGACTGGGCCACAGGGCAGTATTCCAACATGATAACGACCCAAAACACACCTCCAAGACGACCACTGCCTTGTTAAAGAATCTGAGGGTAAAGGTGATGGACTGGCCAAGCATGTCTCCAGACATAAACCCTATTGAGCATCTGTAGGGCATCCTCAAACGGAAGGTGGAGGAGCGCAAGATCTCTAACATCCACCAGCTCCGTGATGTCATCATGGAGGAGTGAAAGATGACTCCAGTGGCAACCTATGAAGCTCTGGTGAACTCCATGCCCAAGAGGGTTAATGCAGTGCTGGAAAATAATGGTGGCCACACAAAATATTGGCACTTTGGACCCAATTTGGACATTTTTACTTAGGGGTGTACTCACTTTTGTTGCCAGCGTTTTAGACATTAATGGCTGTGTGTTGAGTTCTTTTGAGGGGACAGCAAATTTACACTGTTATACAAGCTGTACACTCACTACTTTACATTGTAGCAAAGTGTCATTTCTTCAGTGTTGTCACATGAAAAGATATAATAAAATATTTACAAAAATGTGAGGGGTGTACTCACTTTTGTGAGATACTTTATATATACAGTATGTAGACATATACAAGGTCAGTTGTGGACCAGAACTGTTGACCTGTAATGGCGTGTGTTTGTCATTGCGCCAAAAAACAACCACCAGGAACTTGGTTTGGCCCAAGCTGAGGCCACTGTGGAACCATTGTTGAGGACATGGGATTTTATAGTTGTCTGTGTACTTGTACAACCAGGGGCGTAACGATAGGGGTTGCAGGGGTTGCGATTGCAACCGGGCCCCATTCTCCAGGGGGCCCATGTGCTTCCCTTGTACACCTGGATAGGAGTGATGGCGGGGGTGGCATTTAGACGTTTTATTTATTCCATTTTCGTCCTAATGCAGGAGATTGGTTC
This sequence comes from Glandirana rugosa, assembly GCA_018402905.1. Taxonomy (NCBI): domain Eukaryota; kingdom Metazoa; phylum Chordata; class Amphibia; order Anura; family Ranidae; genus Glandirana; species Glandirana rugosa. Next base: position 615,672 of record BLSH010320690.1, on the reverse strand, counting down.
CTCTATATGCTGCCAACGCAGCCCCTCCTATCCAGTTTACTTGTCTTCTGCGGGACCGTAATAAAGGGACCCGTGATAGGAGTAAAGGGCCCCAGGATCAGCAAGAAGAGGGAAGGGCCCTGGCCAGGGATCAGGGGGGCCCTTCCTAATTTCTTGCACCCGGGGCCCTGAAGGTTCTAGTTACGCCTCTGTGTACAACCATGTAATGTTTTAGCTGTGAAGAAGAGAAGATTCCACCATCGGATTCATAGCAGGCTGGTCGCACCAGTAGCTAAAGCTGGTTATACATGGCTCTTTTTTTTTTTTTATCAGTCAGCGTGCTGATCAAAACAAATTAATGGATTCCCTCATCCACATAAGCAAGGTAGATGAGGGAATCCTTTCCGCTGTGTTATTGTATTCTGACAATGGGGACTCCCCTGCTTTCAGAATACACTGATCAGTGCTGCAGCCAGTTGGCAGTTGGACTGATCAAACACAAATTTTCCAAAAAGCCTGTTTGTGAGATATCGATCATTTGATTGACCTCTTATGAATAGGAATGGCCATAGATGGATTGAAATTCAGCCAGTCCCAGCTGAACCGGTCTAATTTCGATCAATCTATGCACAGCTTTGGTATTTGAACAGCAAAAAGGGTAGAATGGGAAAACCAAAAGCGAAAAGAGGAAGTGTGGTAATGAAATATGCAAATAAAATATTAAAAAAGGGCAGATCATTTGAGGGCCAATTGGTAACAAAAATAGCATTTATTGCCTTTTGTTAGTAAAACTTTAGCATTAGCCTTACCCAACATGCCTGTTCTGGCAGGGCATTATTTTTAAACTTTCTGCAACATATTGGAAAAAGGGAACATGATTTGAGTATAACCAGGTGACAATTCATATTGATAAACTTTGCCTGCATGCATTGTAAAATTGCTTCTCTGTAGCTGTGCATTTTTACCTTAGAGAAGCAATGTTACTATTTAGTCTCCAGTACTAAAATGTATGAATTGTTGTCTTCATGGTTCACAAGAACCTTTAGGCCCAGATTAAAGAGGTTGTAAACCTCCCTGCAGCATTTGTACCTATAGGTAAGCCAAGAATAACGTGCGCCGTTTAGGAGATATTTACTGTATACTGCACTGATGAGGTCATCGGCACATGCGCCCTGAAGGAAGCCTGTGTAGTGCGTTTTTATTTTTACATTTTCCTTTTAGGTGAATGGGGGGCCAGGATCTGGGGGCCCCCTTGTTATAGGGGGCTTCCAGATTTCAATAAGCCCCCCGTCCACAGACCCCGACAACCACCGGCAAGGGTTGTTGGGATGAGGCCCTTGTCCTCATCAACATGGGGATAAGGTGCTTTGGGGTGGGGGGCTCAGATTTGTTTGTATCGCATAGCCCCCCTGCCCAAAAGCATCCATACTGCCCATGTTGAGGGCATGCTGCCTGGTATGGTCCAGGAGGGGGGGGGGGGGAGGGTCGCATGCTCGAATAAGGGTCTGGTATGGACTCTTTTATTATCTCATGCCATATTTTTTAAAAATGAATCATGTGACCTTTATATCGCTTGTGGTAACCTTTAGTGAATTGGCCCCATTGTACCCCAAAAATATGCTTTAAATAGTCCCAGTCACCAGTTCAAATTTTATATTTTTATATGCTTAGATTTATAGGCTATTAAAACCTAAAGCATAACAGATGCGTTTTTAATTGGTATCTTGCTATGCTTGTTGTAATCAAATCAACTAGATAAAAAACTTGATCTGATGGCAGGGTCTCTTTAATTACTTTACCACAAGTAAGAGTATCAGGCTCTATTTTCACTACTGCAAGTTGTTGTGTGACTTGACACATGTGAAGTCGCATGACAAGTCAAAATCCATGTATATCAATGGTCCCCGTTCTAATTGGTGCAACTCAAGTCACAGCGACTCCAAAAAAGATTTTTGCACTACTTTGTTCCGACTTTTGATGCAACTTTGATCCAGAAAGTGCAAAGTTGGATCAAAGCTGCACTTAATATCGCATCAAAGTCGCACTGCAAAGTCGCCCTTTAAATAGCGCATCTTTGGGGTCGCAATAGTGGAAACCTACAGACACATGTAAATAAGAGCTCAATCTTTTTTAAAACCAGAAACTTTTCCATTACCTATGCATTTTGGCCGACAGAATATAGACAGAGAGCTAACATGTTGTCTGTCTGAGCTTACCTTAGGAGAACTTCCTTAAGAGCCCATTCACACCAGGAACTGCATGTGTATCGCACAGGAGCGTGCTATGAAGTGCAGTGCGATTTCAGCCCATTAATTTTTAAATGCATTGCAACCAGATTGCATGGTACTTTTGTACCTTGCAATCCAGTGTGGGAAAACGCACTGTGTTTGTGTCCTGTGTTTGGGGTGTTGTTAACTTTGCACTGACACCCACTACAGATTGCAGGGGTAGTGCCTTTTGAATGCGGTGTGGGAAATAGGCACGGAATGCGGGTTTGCCACACAGCATTCTAAACGTGCCCTAACGTAGATGGAACTACTTAGCAACCAGCAACTGTTAAGACAGCGAACACTTTAGTCATTTGTTTATAATTTGTTTGGCATATAGAACACAGAGCTCGAGTATATATGGTATGGAATTCAGAAGCCATAAGTATGTAATATGCATCAGTAAGGTGCGTGTACTGTACATCACGATGAAGAATGCAATGTACACAGTATGTTACATAATCATGACTGCTGGACTCTGTATGCTGAGCCATATGTTGCCCAACCCAGACTGCTGCACTCCTAGCATACAAATGGCAGCTGTCAAGAATAATTAAAGCCCAACTCCTAGAAATCAGAAAATTCTTCCTTGCAGTGGGGCTTATCTTTTAACCCTTGCCTATCTTAAAGTTTAAACCCCTCTCACGCAGCCGGTTTGTTGTGGCTTCCGGATTCCTGCGGCAAGAATCTGTGTCCGCTCAGGCTATTTAAACTAATGGGGGGCTGACAGCGGCCACGGCTAATTGCACGCAGCCACACACAGACCGATTAGGTGCGTCCAGGCTTGGACATCTGTCCCAGAATCACTAATCACGAAACCCAGTCATTCCAGCAGCAAGAATCCGCAGATTCTTGCAGCAGGAATCTGGAAGCCGCAATAAACTGTCCGTGTGAAAGGGGCCTTAAGCTGGTACATTGATCGCTGCCCCAGATTCTCTGTTCCATGTTGATTTCTTTCTCTTGCAGTATCCTTTGCAGTCACCCTTAAGCCTCGTGCACACGCTGCGATTGTCGTACGACCGTAAGTCCAACTTTTCCCAAAATCGGATGTCCGTGATTTTGTCTAGCTTACTGACGGGAGTAAAGTTATCATTCGACAAAGGCGAACGTAGTGACGTGATACGAGCATATAAAGAGGAAGTTCATTTTTCGTGCGTCACCCTTTGGGCCCCTTCCGCTAATTTCGTGTTTACACGACTGAACACTTCTGGCTCGTTGCTGGGTTCCGAACATGCATGTTTGTACTTACAACTTTGTTTGTCCAACTTCTGTACAGACGAGCCCTAAATCGGACAACGCCTTGTCAGCAGACAAAAGTTTTCTTGTCTGCTCATACAACTTTTGTTGGACAATAATTCAAAATCGGTTGTCTAATGGAGCGCACTAACAGTCGGATTATTGGACGACAGGCTGTTGTACAACAATTTTAGGCCGATAATTGCACCATGTGTACGGGCATTTAGAGTTGTGTCCTCAATAGAAACACACAGCCCCATAGCACAGGATGGCAAGACGCTCCCCTGCTCCTTCATCCTCCTCCCCCTCCCTTCTTCAAGGTAAAAGATGGCCGGGGACTGCACTGTCCACTGTTTCCTGTGAAAACCAAAAAGCTCAGGTAAGCAGCACCGAGAGAGCAGGAGTCAGCAGCAACCGCAAGTGCTGGGGTAAGAACAAATAGCTCTCTGGGGAATGTTTATTTTATAGTGCTTGACGTGTTAAACTAAAAAAACAATGCTAATACTAATACTACTACAGAGAGCTGGCATTCCACCAAAAAAGACCCTTTCCCAGTACCCCCCCCCCCCCAAAGGTAACCCTCCCTACGATAAGTAAACCCCCCCATGCAAACATCCCCAACTCTCTCCCACCATTAACCTCTCTCACCACAGCTTATGTCCCCTGCGCAATTCTACACCCCCTCATCTGCCGTTCTGTACCCCTTGTCAACTGCTCTACCCACTCACAAAAAAATGCCTCCTGACACATGCTTTAAACATACCTGCCCCCATCTTCACATAAAATACAGCCCCCTCTGGCCTCCTCACACACTATACAGCCCCCCTTACCCCCTCTCCATACACTAAACAATTCCCCTGCCCCCCCCTCCTCACACATAATACAGCCCTCTGCCTCGTTATTCACAGTAACTTATGCCTAGTACACATGGGCTGAATGTCATATGGCCCATGTGCATGTCAGCTGGTCCTACAGAAGCTTGCCCTTAGGACGGCTTCTGTCAGACGAGAATGCTGGAAAGCCAGCAGCTGACCGGGTCCCAATCAGCACTCTCAGCCAATGTGTCTTAGTGTTGTGGCAGGGCAGCCGTCCCCCTGTCAGAACACAACAGCTCAGCCGGGGGAGATTAATGTACTAACGTCAGATTGTTAGTACAGCAGCTCCGACCCATGTGCTGGTCACCATCAATATGTGGATTGAAAACTTCATCCTGCCTGTAGGCAGGTGCAGTCTGCTGTCTCCACTGCATGTGGCGCTCAACCACAGTGGCAATGCAGAAGGAGAGCGAGTCATGGGGAACAGGGTTCCTCTATGGTTGTCTATGCACTGGGGCAGCGATCCAATTGGATGCTGGTCACCCATGTGTGTGACTCTGGTGGCCATCTTTGGTGTGACAGTGTCTATTTAAGACCATGGCCCCTGGGTTTGGCACATGTTTACGAGTGGGTAGAGTAGGGAAAGGGATAGGTGCTTCATCTGTTAGGGACAGTACTAGCAATAGGGAAAGGTTCCTGACAAGGAGGGAAAGAATAGAGTTGGATCTCTCTGGATACCTTCCTGACTGGGCTTGAGACGGCCAGGCCACATTCTGTCCCCTCTCAATAGACACTGTCAGTTTGGCTGGAACCTGATTCTTCACATTATTGGAAGCTGTGAGTGTGCCCGACTGGATAACTGTCCCACCGGCTTCGTTGAGAACTTTTGCAGTATTACTTCAATACAAGTTACAGTATCTCACAAAAGTGAGTACACCCCTCACATTTTTGTAAATATTTTATTATATCTTTTCATGTGACAACACTGAAGAAATGATAGTTTGCTACAATGTAAAGCAGTGAGTGTACAGCTTGTATAACCATGTAAATTTGCTGTCCCCTCAAAATAACTCAACACACAGCCATTCATGTCTAAACCGCTACCAACAAAATCGAGTACACTCCTAAGTGAAAATGTCCAAAATTGGGCCCAAAGTGTCAATATTTTGTGTGGCCACCATTATCTTCCAGCACTGTCATAACCCTCTCTGAGTTCACCAGAGATTCACAGGTTGCCACTGGAGTCCTCTTCCACTGCTCCACGATGACATCACAGAGCTGCTGGATGTTAGAGACCTTCACCTTCCATTTGAGGATGCCCCACAGATGCTCAACAGGGTTTAGGTCTGGAGACATGCTTAGCCAGTCCATCAGCTTTACCCTCAGCTTCTTTAGCAAGCCAGTGGTCATCATAGAGGTGTGTTTGGGGTCGTTATCATGTTGGAATTCTGCCCTGTGGCCCAGTCTCTGAAGGGAGGGGATCATGCTCTGCTTCAGTATGTCACAGTACATGTTGGCATTCATGGTCCCCTCAATGACCTGTAGCTCCCCAGTACCGGCAGCACTCATGCAGCCCCAGACCATGACACTCCCACCACCATGCTTGACTGTAGGCAAGCCACACTTGTCTTTGTACTCCTCACCTGGTTGCCGCCACATACGCTTGACACCATCTGAAACAAATACATTTATCTTGGTCTTATCAGACCACAGGACATGGTTCTAGTGAGAACGGTAACACCAAATTTAACACACCTGCTCCCCATTCACTCCTGAGACCTTGCAACACTAACGAGTCACATGACACCGGAATGAAAATGGCTACTTGGGCCCAATTTGGGAATTTTCACTCAAGGGGTGTACTCACTTTTGTTGCCAGTGGTTTAGACATTAATGGCTGTGTGTTTAGTTATTTTGAGGGGACAGCAAATTTACACTGTTATACAAGCTGTACACTCACTACTTACATTGTAGCAAAGTGTCATTTCTTCAGTGTTGTCACATGAAAAGATAGAATAAAATATTTACAAAAATGTGAGGGGTGTACTCACTTTTGTGAGATACTGTATATATTACACCTGACTGTGTGAATCATTGCCACCACACCATGCTGCACTCCACCTACACGCCCAAAACTGTATGAAGCTTCCAGGCTCCAGAACCCAAATCATAATTTACCAATCTAGGAGCAAACTGCAAAGCCAGTTTTCACCTAAAGCAACACACATCCTGGAGCCCTTCAACCTGCAAGTGTGAGAACCCTGGGTGACTACATCATGACATGGAGTAGCTCTGTCACAATATCATATAGAATAGTATACTATACTCACTATATCCAAATTGACTTCACCTGTCAGCTGACTTAAGGCGACCGTTTGTTTTTTCGTTCAGCCCGCTGGCTGAATTAAAAAACTAAGCCATGTATGGCCAGCTTTAGACAGCAGATTGCATAGGTTGCAGCAGTACAGAAATGCTATCAGACCAGCCAAAGGAGAAAATAGCTTTATACTAAAATATATAACAAAATTGCCAAAAACAATATAATGGTATTAAACAGTCATTATAAATGATAAGGCCGCATGCTGCCAATTTAGCTACACTAAACCTATTGAAGCCAAACTCCAACTAACGCTAATACAGCAATGGTTTTGTTCCTTTTAGGATAACAGAAAATTTCCTATCAAATACTTACCGTAATTTTCCTTTCCTGATCGACTCCATGGCAGCCTACTTGTGGGTTAACCCCGCCTCCTCTCCAATGCTATAGGACCCCATTCCCATAAATGTGTGCCTCCGGCCAGAGACCGTGTTCCGTAACTTAGCCTACTTCCTGATCCATGGGTGGGGACTCCGTCTGCCATGGAGTCCATCAGGAAAGGAAAATTACGGTAAGTATTTGATAGGAAATTTTCAGTTTTCCTGACAGACTCCATGGCAGCCTACGTGTGGGAAATAACTAGCCAAACCACACGGGAGGGTATGCTTCAACAAAACAGGATTTAATTTGCCCCGTCAATTGACAGGATACTTTGTCCAAAATTTACAGAGGATAAAGAGGCCGGTTCAACACAGTAATGTAACATGAAAGTATTGATGGAGGCCCATGAGGCTGCTCTGCAGATGACTTCTGGGGCCACGTGACGGGTGGCTGTCCAGGATGTCGCCAACCCTTTAGTCAAATGAGCTGTCACCGTCTCTGGAGGAGCCAACCCCTTCGATTTGTATGCCTGCTGGATCACTTGGACGATCCAGGCCGCTATTGTCCTGGAAGAGGTCCGCTTCCCCTTATTCTTTCCAGAATGTAAGAGAAAATCATAGTCCGAGCATCTAAAGGAAGATGTCACTTGGAGGTATTCCTTCAGTATCTCGCCCACATCCAGCGGGTGTACATCTCTGGCTCCCGGGGTTCTGAACGTGGGAAGGACAATTTCTTGATTCTCATGGAATACTGACGTAACTTTTGGATTTGACCTGAGCATGGGTATAAGTACTACCTTGTCGGGGAAAAAGGTCAAAAAAGGTTCTTTATGGCCGAGGGCACCAATTTCCGAGACCCGTTTAGCCGAGGTGACTGCCACCAGGAAGGCGGCCTTCGAAGACAGATCTTTGATCAAAGCTGGCCCAGCTAAAGTCGAGAATGAGTCAAGTACTAGGGGCAAGTCCCACTTCGGGAACCTTGGTCTCCTTTGAAGTCTAAGTCACGCTGCACCTCTAAAGAACTGCCGGACCAGAGGGTGAGAGGCCCACATGGACACGGAGAAGGCTGACAGGGCCGAAACTTGAACTCTCAGTGAGTCGACTGCCAAGCCCAGGTCTAGACCTGTTTGTAGGAATCCCAAGACTGTCTGAACCTCCAGGTGTCTGAATGACTTCCCTACGGTGGATGCAAACTCTACGAACTTGGCCCAAATTATCCCATATACTCTGTTTGTGCTTGCTCTCCTTGAGCTCATGAGAGTGGAGATGATGTTTGCCGTGCAGCCGAGGGCTTCCAACCTCCCCCTCTCAAGAACCAGACCATTAGCCTCAGGACCGCTGGGTAGGGGTGTAAGACTGTCCCTTGGGATAGCAGGTCCGGCTGGAGGCGGGGGGGTTACTGGATCCCGAACGCTCAGTTGGGTCAGAAGGGGGAACCACGGCCTGTTTGGCCAGTATGGAGCCACCATTACTACCTCGAATGTCTCTGTACGGAGTCTCTGTAGGAACCTCATGATGACCAGAAATGGGGGAAAGGCGTATGCCCTGTTGAACTCCCACTTGTCCGTCAGGGCGTCCGTCTCGCAGGCCTGGCTGCAACGGCTCCGGGTGTAGTATCTCTCGATCCTGAAGTTGCAGGGAGAGGCGAGCAAGTCCACCTCGGGATGGACTCCCAACGACAGGATCCACTTGAATGTCTCCCTGTGGAGGGACCATTCTGCGTTGCCTAGTTGAACCCTTGAAATAAAGTCCGCTTGAACGTTCTGGGGTTTCGGGAACAAACACCGCCGAGAGGTTGACTAAATACATCTGGGCCCATGACATGATTGGTTCGATTTCTCGGAGCAAGGTGGGGCTCCGTGTCCCTCCCTGTCTCTTCACACCGCCATGGTATTGTCCATTCTTAGAAGGACTGCCTTCCCCATCAGGAGATGACTGAAGGCTTGTAGAGCATGAAAGGCCGCAAGAAGGTCCAAAACCTTCGAGCCTGGGATGCGGGCGCAGGGATCCCACCTGCCCTGTGCCAGTTCTGACTCGTAATGGGCTCCCCATCACATACCGCTGGCATCGGTGGTAACCACGACCAATGAGATTTGGGTGATGGAGTAGCACGTAAGCAGGTTCCTCCGCTGCAGCCACCAAGGGAGGCTGGCCCTCATGGCTGATGTTATGCGGATGAGCTGGTTGTTGTCGCCTGAGTCCCATTGAAGGCGGAACCATGCCTGGAAGGGAAGCAGCCTCCAGAGGGCCCACTTCACCATTAGAACCGTGGAGACCATTGTGCCATTAATCTTGAGGCAGTGAGAGGCCCTCAGGTATGGGGATGTTAGGGCCCGTGACACCCTCTCCCGGATGATAGGGATCTTCTTTGCTGGCAGGGAGATTGTGCCCTCCACTGTGTCGAACTGAGCCCCTAGGTATACTAAGCGCTGTACCGGCTCCAGTTGGCTTTTCTCCAAATTCAACAGCCAGACAAATTCGGTCACGATGGAGACAACCTGATCTCTGTGGGCAAGCAGCTGCTCCTTTTCTTGAGACAGTAGGAGGAGATAGTCGAGATAAAGTACAATCGGATCACTTTTGTTCTGATGAGTGCCACCACGGCCAGAAGAACCTTGGTAAAGGTGCGAGGCGACATTGAGAGCCCGAAAGGGAGACAGGTAAATTGTAGATGCTTCGGCCCGACTGCGAATCAGAGGAACTTGCTGAATTCTTCTTCCACTGGCAAGTGGAAGTATGCATCCTTTAAGTCTATCGAAATCAGCCAGTCGCCAGGCTGCATGGCTTGCTGAATTGTAAATAGTGTTTCCATCTTGAACTTCTCGTACTTTATAAATTTGTTCAAGTAGGTCAAGTCTATTACCCAACGCCAGGAGCCATTCTTCTTTAGTATGAGGAAAAGAGGGGAGTAAACTCCCCTGATTTCTTCGCTCTTTGGGATGGGCAGCACGGCTCCCTGATCCACCAATGACTCCACGTGACTCCACGTGGTCCAGGAGGGCCTGCTTTTTTCTTCTGACCATGGTAGAAGTGTTGCGACAAATCTGGGAGGAGGAGTAGCGGTGGAGGACCAAGTGTGACCTGTTGACACCGTCTTGATGGTCCAGTGGTCCGAGATCGAGGCCGTCCAGACGTGACGGAAAAGACGCAGGAGCGCCGCCTGGACGGGCCCAATCTCAAAAAGACTTAGTGGCCTTGCTCCACCGGACGGTTGGCCCTTAGGGGGCTTCTGAAAGGCCTGCCCCTTTTTCCAATTCCTCCTGAAGTCTCTGCCTGGTCTGTAGGAGCGGGCTTCCCTTGAGCGCTCTGTACTTCTCCTGCATTGAGGCCTCCTTTGGCCAAACAGGCAATGTCCTGAGGCAGGAACCTCGACTTCCCACCGGTGGCCTCTTTTACTGCCTTAATTAGAGGGGAGACCAGGGCAAAGTCGAAGCTGCCTGGAAAGTCGTCCTCTTCCATCTCGCTGTCCGAAGACCTGAGTGAGGCATCATAAGGCCGGAAATAAGCCCGTATCCTACTGGGCTTCGTCGGCCACCGAGCCTGATATAGTGGTGGACTGGCTTTGTGTGCGGGATGTGCCCCATTCTTTTAGGGACTGCTGCACCACACGCTTTACCAGCGACTCCATTTGCTGGTTCTCCATCTCTTTTTCCCCGACCACACGGGCATAGCAGAGGTCACACAGAGACTTGCCCTCTGGGACTTGTGCCCGACATCCCCAGCAGGCTCTGCGACCAGAGTGGCTGTCGTGGCGGTGGGAGCGGTATCTGGAGGAGGAATGGGAACATCTCCTCTGATGGCGGTCCCCAGACGGAGAGCCACGTCTGGACCTGGATGACGGCTGCCAATGCTGTGGCCTGGCAAGGTCTTGATGGGCCATGTTCTGTCTGCCTGACCTGGAAGGGCTGAAGAGAAAGAAAAAGAAAGGGAGGACACACATAAACAAGTCAGTGCGCTGAACCATCCCAGCATTCCTGGCCCCACCCTCACCCCCTTCCCTGCACATACCTTGTGCGAGGGGGCTGTCCGCAGGAGGGCGGTGACTTGTCCATAACAACCCGGCAGGGAACCTCAGACGATATGCCTATCCTACAGGTTCTGGATTGGAGGAAAGAAAAGATTCATTTAGGAGCACTTGCCCTTTAAGGGCAGACGACCCAGCACAGCTCACCCCCAGCTGGGGCTTACCTCTAGCCCGAAGCCTAGGGCCTGAGGAAGCTGTCGCAATATTGCCCACAGAGATTCCCAAGGACTCTGAGGCTGACAGCCTTTTAAAATCCCCGCTCCTGTGACGTCACCGCCACGCCCCCCCCCCCCGCGTGCCTGCATCCCAGGGGCTTGCATACTGCACCTGTGCGGCCGCCGGGTCATTCGCCGAACTGCGCATGCGCAAACCAGGCCTCAATTCCGATCGTGGCCTGCGCATGCGCGGAACACATTCACTGCCACGACCCGGAAATGGTACGATGCCCTGGAACGCAGAAGCGATCCAGGCTCCATAGGGACCGGGAATGGAGGGCTCAGGCATGGGGATGTTAGGGCCCGCCAGGGGAGACCAAAAGGATTGTGGAGGAGCGGGAGCAGGGGGAAAGGGAACCAAGAAAAGAAAAAGAAATTAACAACATAATAACAACAAATATGACTGCCATGGAGTACTTCTCAAATCCTTTGCCGGCTGTCATCCTACTGAGCATCTCTTCTCCTGGGCATCCACAGGCTGTCCCCACCACCGGACATCTGTGCCTGGAGCCACTCGCCCACCCATGGCTGGGCCCTGGGCTACACCGCAATTTACAGGATGCCCGACTCTCTGGTTTGGACGCCGTGACACGTAAAGTGCACAATTCTTAATACAAATCCAAGGAGGAGGACAAAAAAGGAACCCGGTCTATGGCCGGAGGCACACATTTATGGGAATGGGGTCCTATAGCATTGGACAGGAGGCGGGGTTAACCCACACGTAAGCTGCCATGGAGTCTGTCAGGAAAAAGGTTTTACATAAATAAATAAAAGCTGATCATTGTAAGTACCCCTCTCAGTGTTAATTTTTTTGTTTCAACCCTCGGTTACATCTGAAGAACAGCTTGTTCTGTTGAAAAACAACACACTTACTGACAACATCACGAGGTGAAAATAAAGGAAAGACAACCTATAAAAGAAAATGAATGCAGCCACCACATCTAAGAATTGGTAAGCTGCAGTATAATAAATGTTTGCTTTTGGGTTTAATACTGATTTAAAAGAGAAGTACGACCAAAGTTTTCTTGGCCATACTTCTCTTTTGGGTCACAGGAGTGCACTTTGTTCTGCAGATTCAACTGATAGCGGGCTAAAGTCAGCTGACATCAGACCTGGCCCACGCTCTGCAGAGATCCTGACCATAATGTGGGGATCTACTCAGATGCCTGACCGGCAGCTGGCCCAGCCTCTCAGCGCACCTCTGAGAGTCTGGGGCAGCCACTTCCACCCCCTCCACAGCCCAGCGCTCCAATTGATCACTGGAGGGAAAGTACGGTGACTGACCGTCACCACTCTCTGTCCAGTGAAGGCCGAGAACTGAGCGATCATGATTGCTTAGTTCTTGGTCTTAGAGCCAGAAAGGGCAATTCCAGCATTGGACCGATGCTGTAGCCATCCAAGTGAGTATGTATGTTTGTTTTTTTTCCAATACTGCACTTCTCCATCAAACTCCATACTGAACTTCCTAATTAAAGTGCCATTTTATGCAGGATTCTAATTACTATGCACTTACTAATTTTAAATCACCTATGTCACCTTGGTGAGATCTACCATTTGGCACAGTAGGCCTATTCCTATAGTTGCCACGGTAAAGAAGTATCTTTAATTTGTATGGTTACATTTTGTAAGCATTTTCTCTGCCAAAAGTAATATATATTACAATATATATTGTAAATAATATTTCACAATGTTCTAAGCATCCTAGCAGGTAATCCCAGTAGAGAACATAGTTGTAAGTGCCAATTCTTGTGTCCATACAAGCTCCAGTGCAGGAAATCCAGTCCCATGTGTCATGTAATGAAGCTTTAAATTACCTTCATTATGTACAATGTGGTCTCTCCCTCAATTGCCAGCTTTGATACCAAGCTACACCAGACGCCTGCACTCATGGCCTAGGACCTCCAACCAACTTGGAGAAGAAAGGACAGTTAAACTACCCCATGCCAGAAGCTGGACTATGGAGTTTAAATTTAGGCCAAAATGACTAGGAACACACTTAAAAATACAGAGGTAATACTTGCAACCAACAGACAACAGAGTGAAACACAGACTAGGGTACAGTATTTTAATTTGGCATTCTTGTGTCCTTAGAAAACAACATAGCATAATCCAAAATTCTTCTTCTTCTTCGTCAGCAGGTTTCACACAAATTCAATAAATAGAGTCATATCGCAGATCATCTGGACATCCCCTTCTTTGCTTGGATGCACAATGCTATATACTGTTACAGCACATATGGCCATTAACTAATTTTTCCAAAAACTCAATGAATGACTCTAGAACGAATAGCTACCTTGAGATGCAACCTGGCTTTATGCTGAGTATTTTTTTTATCCGTGAAAATATGAAGGAAACAGCCCATGCCATATGACACTGGCATGCAAAGAGAGCTGTGACATGGTGCAAAGGGATCTCTCTTTTAACAGATTTTTTTAGGGAAATTCAGCAAAACATTATTTGTACCTAAGCTGCAGTATTTTTTTTAAATCAAATTTAAAATGTTCTCATTAATTGTGCTTCTATCTGCCATCCACAAAGGGACTGGATTTTTGTTAACATGTATGATCACTGCTACTCTGCATTTCCGCAACTCTTGGCCAAACTACAAAAAAAACAGCTCCTCTTTTGTAATAGCAGGTTACTCTACACTGCACATGTAGCGCTACCCCTGCAGAAGGCACTTGGTAGATTGGGTTCTCTCTGCTCTTTTGCCTTGACTCTGTGAACAACCTCAGCTCCATGGATACACCAGGTTAAGCAATTGGATACTGCACTGCTAATTGGGAGCACAAATATAAATATCCTGCACACAACTATGGTTCAGTATCAAAAAGCAAACACCAAACTATATTGTCACAGATTGAAGTAAATGGCAGTCTGTTTAACTGTTATAAAAACTTTACAAATTAAATATGATTTTAAAAAATGGCAGTATGTACATCAATCAGGTCAATCATAGTTCACTAGACACTATGATCACTAGGTTATAGCAGTTTAGAATGGAGCTCTATGTGACTAGATTAGAGTAAATCTGGTAATTCACAAATTGTGCAAAAAATAATGACATAAATAAAAGAAACAGCAATGGTGATCAATGCTACAATCATTTTTTTATAGCCAGTAGGCTACAACCACTCTAGAGTGCAGCGGCGGCTGGTGTGTGAGGGGCGCCGCCTCCCCGCCGGCAAGAGAGGAAAAAAAAGAAAAGTCAACCCCGCCCACCTGCAGGTGGTGCCGGTAAATTGACTTTCTCTCTTTTTTTTTTTTTTTTCGGCTCCTTGGCTGTCACATGACAGCCAAGTAGTGAGCCTATTGGTTGGCCATTAAAAGCTATGAGTGTGCGCTGAGCAGGCGCACACTCATAGCTTGATTGGCTGCCCTGAGCCTCCGCTCAGGGTGATTGGATGCGTGGCCAGGGCAGGTCACTGTGGCAGCGGAGGTGACTTCCGCTCCCACAGAGACCATGACCGCCCGGGGACCGACGAGGGGGGGACAGCCGCTTTCCGTGTGCCGAACTCTGCAGACCCAGCACGCTCTCGCATGCTGAATCTCTGCAACAATCCTGCCTGCTGGATGGGGTACAGTGGAGGCGACGGTGTCACTGGACGGGACCGGTGCGTAGGTTAGTGGGACTCGCCTCCGAGTCCCGTCGGTTAGTTCGATACTCACACGCGGACGAGTCGCGTGTGAGTATCGAAAATTACCGGTTGGTTATCCGAGTGATGAACCGACAGTACACTGTCGGTTCCTCGGCTTTTTTTTTTTTTTTTCTCTCTTTCAGTTAAATGGCCGTGG
>BLSH010320690.1:564960-577267 GCA_018402905.1 Glandirana rugosa | reverse complement strand
TGGCACCATAACTTGTAGACTCTATAACTTTCACAAAGACCAAATAATATCCACTAATTCGTTTTTTTTTTACCAAAGATAGGTAGCAGTATAAATTTTGGCCAAAATTTATGAAGAAAAATTACTAATTTGCAAAATTTTATAACAGAAACGAAGAAAAATTCATTTTTTTACAAAATTTTCGGTCTTTTTTTAATTATAGCGCAAAAAATAAAAAACCCAGCGATGATTAAATACCACCAAAAGAAAGCTCTATTTGTGTGAAAAAAAGGACGCAAATTTCATATGGGTACAGTGTTGCATGACTGAGTAATTGTCATTCAAAGTGTGAGAGTGCTGAAAGCTGAAAATCGGTCTGGTTGTTAAGGGGGTTTAAGTGCCCAGTTGTCAAGTGGTTAAATGTAACCATACTGCTACACTTAGAGGCGCCTCTCTTCTCTTTTATACTCAGTTGTGACATGACGCTACTTGTATATCAAGTCAAAATTTATTTTAAAATTTCGCTTGTCTTGCAAAACACTCTCAAACCAAGTTACTCTCAAACCAAGGTTTTACTGTACCTGTCTTTAAAATGAATAGGTCTGGCACACAATTTAAGTTATGGAATTCAACGCAGCCAACACAGATGTCCAGCATATGTCTTCTGTAGCAGTTTCATTTTCTGAAGTGATACATCTTTAAACAATGTATATATTCTGAGTGTATTATGGATGACCACGCTATATTTGTGTGTAAGGGTACCTATAGGCTGTAGTTATGGTAGTTATATATGTAGTTATGCACGGTCTGACTGCCCCCAGGCACTCCTGAATGCCAATATGTCCACAACAGGGACTTGGCTTGGCCAAACATTCCTGTTTCCTGTGAACTGAGTGAAGAGGGGGAGGAAATTATTGTCGCCAGCAGGCACTGCCAGCGCTATTTATCTCAGGGGGGAACAACAGCAAACAAAACAGATTTTCTGGATGGATCAGGTGATTCTCATTTCTGATTTATGGGTAGATTCATTTTATCTTAACTGGAATATCAGCTATGTTAAATGTCAGCCAAATAGCAACATGACAAATTTTATCGTAGATCTCAGAAAACTATTTTTGATTCCGAGCCCAATCTTTTGTCATTTCGGCATACTGCTTGAATTTGAGCTTTGTTACTATATTTTCTGTAAGAAGTATTTTTTAATCTTCAGGTTGTAGAACATGAATTTCTGTCAAATAACATGAGCTGTCCTTGCTTTTGCTGTATTTAGTTTGCACTATCACTAGGCTTTACTCCTGTTAGCAGCCATCTCTATTGCAAATGCAACTTCTATGGCTCATTAATGGACCTCTGCACGCCATAATGCATGATTTTAACATGTGTATGCAAATTATACTGACCTCTAATCGTTTTCTCCATATGTTAAGTAAAGTGGAAAGAGATTTTCCATTATGTGGTTGTGCTTAAAATGGACAATAATGCTTGACACTTGGTTTTTATCTGTCAAATACTTATATTAATAGGCCTGTTAAGAGAATGTTTTTCCAACAAGACTGCAGGAGGTGCTATCTTTTATTTCCAATGAGTTAAAGTGAAACTAAAAGGTAAAACCTTTTTTTTTTTTTTTACATTTTGGATAGAGTAAGGGAGGGTTATTCCTAGGGGCAGCACTGGTACCGTTGCTGATACTAGGCATTTTCACGAGTATTGGTACTCGCGAAAATGCTCAGATCCCCCAAACTGATACCAGAAGTGACGTCAGCTTGGGAGCAGAATGCCTACTTCTCCCCTCTGGCCGGCTGTCTCCTCTAGCGCAGAGCCGTCTTAATTTTCCAGGGACCCCGGGTGCACCACTCCTGCAGTTTCCAGTGCTCCTCTAGCCCTTTGCAGGGTGTAAGGAGGAACCCTGTGATGCAGAGCATGTTACTACTGCCTATGTGGGTGGGATCTGTACTGCTCCAATCACAGGGGATGAATAGGAGAGGAAGCGGGGATCGGAGCAGCAGACATCCCTCCAGCACAAGCAGCAGTGGTAAGATCATGGCCAGATCTAGGGGGGTATTTGGGAGGGGTGGGGTACTGGGGAGGGGTGTGCTTCCCCCTTCCAAGTCCTCCACCGCCCCCCACGCTTGCCGGCAGTCTCCTATGCCGCACGGTACACATCTTGAGCACCAAGGACTCCTCCGCCCCATCCCATCCCCTTACAGCTACCATGTGCACATTGTATAGCTAGCTACTGCAATGAAGTTGTCGTTCCTACCATGGAATTTTACAGGTCAGAACTGCAACCAGTAACTAGCTATACACTGTGCACATTGTAGCTGTAAGGGAATGGGATTTCACCTCCAGTGTGTGCTGTGTGGGGAGCAGGAGCTCTGCCTGTGTTCAGGCTGTGTACAATACAGGAATGGGAGACAGACAGTGACCCCTGTACTGTGCCCTTCTAACACCCTGTACTGTGCCCTCCCTGTGATGTGCCCTCCTGCCCACACTGTGTTGTGTCCTTCCACCAGCTGTAACCTCTGCCCCCATGTCTCCCAATGAACCTCCTATCCCATCCTCCCCCCCCCCCCTCCACCGCGATCACAACTTTTTCCATTCCAACTTTCCCACCCCACAACCCCTTTTTCACCCCACCCTCAACTACACTGCCCTCACTTACCCCTCTACACACCCTCCCACCCTGCCCTCAACCCATCCTTACCCAAATCCCTGACACCCCCTCCCCCCAAACCACCCCTCTACCTACTCTTCCTAGGCGATAGGTATTGGTAATTAGTATTGGTGAGTACTTAAAGAAAAAAGTGTGAGAAAAAAGTATCGGTACTCGTACTCTGTGTTAAAAAATGGTATTGGTGCATCCCTAGTTATAACCCCTATCAGGTTGTATGACATCTCTGTCCCATTGGGTGATTTCACTTCACTTCCTGTCCCATAGCCAAAACAGAAAGTAAGAGGAAATCCCTAGTAGTCACCATGGTAATTAGAACTAGTTTCCCCATTGGTATATTTCCCCTCTATTCTTGTTCTGGTGACAACTAAAAATGTGGGATCTTTTACTTTCACCTTTGGTGATATTGGTTACCAGGACAAATAGGGAGAGTGACTTTCCCTAATGGGGGCGCAGACAGAGATAAAAAAAAATGACAGGTGTTCTAATCCATCAACAATCTATCCCCAAAAAAAGATTTGTCTTTAGTTATACTTTAACCACCTCCCACCCAGCCACTGTGTATATGCGGCCGGGTGGGAGCTTCCCCGTTCTGACAGGACGTGTATACACGTCCTGCAGAACGGGAGCTCGCAGCGCGGCCACGCGGCGCGCTGCTGCTGGATCCTGTGATCATTATGATCACAGGATCCAGCTGAGCAGAGATCGGCTGTGTCCAGCCGTCACATTGTAAACAGAGACGAACGTCTCTGTGACAGTTCTCCCCCCGCCGAGCTCAGTGAGAGCTCAGTGCGGGGGGGGATCTGCAACTGATGAGGATTTCATGCAGAAAGCTGTCACAGATCGCCCCCCACACAGTGCACCAAGCACACTGATACCCCTGTCCCCATACACATAAGTGTCCCCATAAAAAACAGTCCCCAAAACATCTGTATGTCCCCCATCACATCTGTCAGCATACACAAAACATCTGTCACAGTCCCCAAACATCTGTCTGTCCCCCATCACATCTGTCACCATACACCAAACATCTGTATGTCCCCGTCACATCTGTCACCATACACAAAACATCTGTCTGTCCCCGTCACATCTGTCACAGTCCCCAAACATCTGTCTGTCCGCCAACACCAAATAAACTCCGATTTGGGTTATTATTACCAAAGAAATGTAGCAGTATAATTTCTGGTCAAAATTTATGAAGGGAAATTACTTATTTGCAAAATTTTATAACAGAAACGAAGAAAAATGCATTGTTTTTGAAAATTTTCAGTCTTTTTTTAATTTATAGCGCAAAAAATAAATACCACCAAAAGAAAGCTCTATTTGTGTGAAAAAAATGATAAAAATGCCATATGGGTACAGTGTCGCATGACCGCGCAATTGTCATTCAAACTGCAACAGTGTTGAAAGCTGAAAATTGGTCCGGGAAGGAAGGGGGTTTAAGTGCCCAGTATTGAAGTGGTTAAAGGCTAATGATAACTTTTGCACCATGTTACATCTGTATTTAGCAATTTTTGAGGATTGAATTCACAAGACTTAGTATCAGCCCTGCCCAGTTGTCCATTGTTAAACTACTGAATCCTGTCTATTCCCCCAATTTTCACAACATAGGAACTAATTGTTCCATGGTGCTAGATCAGAATAGGAGTGACTCCTTGAGATAACACAGAAAGTGTGTACAGGATACAGGATGGCTCTGAATTTCTAACACTTTTTTTTTTCACTTATCAGACAGATATAACAAAACGCTCTCAGTGGTATATTTAAGACTAAAATGGAGCAAATAAGAGAAATTAATTCTTAGTGTTTGCTTACACCTTAAAATGTCACTAAACCCACATCATAAAAAACTATCAATAAATGGTTTATTACATGCTATTCATGCTCACTCAGTCGCTATGAGATTTGCTTTCTGTATTCTGTAAAAAAAACCTTGTTGATCCTGCTGCTGCTATCTCCACCTTCTATTCATGTCCCCAATTTAGCTAATAATTTTGCAGCTGCGGTGGCAGCTCTGCACGTGCTAAGTTTTCAGAGAGTTTCTATGCTGAGCATTTCCTCCCTATCACATCTGAGCAGCCCATGTGACTACAGAGTCACACATGGGGGTGTATACATAGTGGTAAATGAAAGCCCTCCTCCTCCATGCCCACTAACCATATTAACACAATGGGTGTGGGATAGTACACGTAGAATAATGGTTGCTTCACCTCCCTCTTAATCTAAGGGGCGTGATACAGTCTGTGACTGGCAGAAATGCAGCCACACCATGTAATTTCCAAAAAATAATAAAGATTTGATTTCAAATATATGATGTATTTGTATGACAATTTAAAACAGATTATTGTTATTATTTATTATTTTTTTTGAACATGTGACCAGCAGCAGAGGACTAGAAGCTCCTCCTGCTTATGTTTATCTGCAAACAGGCTGGAAAAGATCGGGGTCACGTGACAGCTGTATATAGATTAGGAAAAAGGTACTTTGGATGTTTTTTTTAATTCAAATAATTTTTGTTTAGTATCCCTTTAAGGCTAAAGCTCAAAGAGTTTACTACACTGCTGAAATACTCATATGCGAACTGTCTTATCTCATTCAGTCCAGCCACTTTGTGATCCATGTATCTGTGCCAGACAGCACAGCCAAGATAATATATGTAAGTAAATGTGGCGCTAACTCAGAATAATTGAATAGTAATAGAAATACAATAGGGCAAAAACTGATCATCAAATAACACACATATGAAAACAATTAAATATGGTAATGCATAAAGTTCATAACAAATGTCCATTCAGTGAAAGAATAAATCCAAAAATTAATCTGATAGTCCAAAAAAAGTGCAAATTAGTGCATGTGCAAGAATTATTGCAAAATGATAATGAAACATTAAAATGCAAAAAAGTGCATGTACAAACAATATATTGCAATATTGATAGTAGAAATGAAGCAATACGGTGCAGAGGAAACCATCAATTCTTAAATAATGTGTTCACACTTTCTTCCACCATCCACAATCCACCAAGAGCGTGCCCCAGCCTCTCACCCTGAGTAAAGACCCCAACGGGTCTAGCAGCACTTCTGGTAAATATATCCTTAATGGAAATCTTCACTCCTCTACCCTCCTCAGGAGCACAAAACCAGGTAAAAGTAAAGGCAGCAATTGGGGATATTAGGTATACAGTACTCTCCCAGTGTGCTATGTACGTCCTCCTCAACTCCCCTCCATTCAAGGGTCATATAAGATAAAGGAGATCTCCATAGTGCAGCAAATCCATAAAACGTGATTTATTAGAAGTAGCAACTTACATGTAAAATCAGAACAGTCAGCATCGATACAAATCAAGAGCTTCCGGTCTCAGCCGCAGCCAAGGGACATCACCTGGCTCCTCCCGATGCGTTGCATCACAGCCAAGATGGAGAGAACACTTTCTCTAGTAGACTCCAAGAATGTAACCTTCCCACCCTCAAAGTGCTAATTGGGCAGTGAAGAAGTAGCAATACACTAATCATTTATGCACAATGCTCACTCTGCTCTCTCCCCCTGCCAACCCACTTCCTGTGTACACAGCAGAGCATGGCTTGCTTTAAGTGCCATCCCTCCTCTCTCAGACTGAGCACTGCTGTTTAGCCGGTTCCTGTCCACTGTATAGTCAAATGACGGACAGGCGGGACTGCTCTAGTTCTGAGGACATAATATGACATCCTCCCACTCTTGCCACGCATGCATGCCCTCAGGGGAGTGTGGCGATCGGTGGTGAGCTGTGTCCCTAGGACACAGCACATCACCCATCAGGGTAAAGAGCCAATGACAGTGGCTCGTTACTACGTGATCGGCTCTGTTCAATCACAGCTGATCACTATGTAAACACACTTGCCAGTTATCTGCATTCCTTTCCTCACGCCAACAGTGCCCATCAGTGCCAACCAGTGCCCATCAGTACTGCCAATCAGTGCCACCTATCAGTGCCCATTAGTGATGCATATCAGGGCAGCTTCATCAGTGCCCATCAGTGCAGCATCATCAGTGCACATCAGTAAAGGAGAAAAATTACTTGTTTGCAAAATTTTATAAATTAACTAAATTATTGTTTTTTTTTTTTGATTGTTTAGCAACAAATAAAAAAACTCAGTGGTAATTAAATACCACCAAAAGAAAGCTCTATTTGTGTGAAAAAAAAAATAGAAAAATGTCATATGGGTACGGTGTTGCATGACCACGCAATTATCATTCAAAGTGCGACAGCACTGAAATTGACCTAGGCAGGAAGGGGTAAAATATCCCAGTAGGCATATGGTTAAAGGATATCAGAAGGTTGATATCAAAATAGATTTAGGTACATATGATAGATATATGTAAAAATACATATAATACAGATTTTAAAAGAATACACAGTAAGATTTTTTTTTTTATATATATATCTGCCTAGAGTTCACCCTTACGAACACTAAAAACAATTAAAATAAACTTAAAGTAAAACTTTCAACACTTTTTAATTAGTGTAATTGTAAAGACATGTCCGGTCCTTTAAAAAAAAAGTCTAGCATTGAACAAGCAATGCTGCACAGCAGTAATAAAATGAAGACCTGTGCCCCTAAGATAAACTAGCGCCTCATACTGAGATAATTAGAACTTCTACCTCAGCAGGAAATGTGTATGAAATGTCCACAACATTTAAGTTAAAGTGGTTACATAGTCTTTAAAGCACAATTATTTCTGCAGTTAAATTAAAGTGATTGTAAGGCAGAAAGTGTTTTACCTTAATGCATTCTCTGCATTAAGGTAAAAACCCTTCAGTGTGCAGCTCCCCCCCTTATACTTACCTGAGCCCGATCTCAATCCAACGATGTGTATGAGAGCAGAGGCTCTCTGCCTCCTCACTGGCTCAGATACAGCAGTGGGAGCAATTAGCTCCTGCTGTTGTCAATCACAGTCAGTGAGGAGTAAGTGGAGTGCAGGCTGTCTTATGGACACACAGAGCAAGGCTCCGGAGTGAGCATGAACAAGTGCCCTCATAGAAAGATTTTGTCTCTCACGGTTAAAATAAACCTACCATTAAAATTATAGACTGATAATTTGTCAGTGGGCAAACATACAAAATCAGCAAAATTTTGTGTGATTCTGTGGGTAAGTCCAGAGACATCAACAATTTACAGCAAATGGCACCAACATCCCATTCAAAAAAATATGGAGAGCAGAACAGAGAAATCTGGGGACTTTAAAGGTACTGATTCAATAGTCAATATCAATATCTGTAAAAACATTGTTTTGTTTTTTGTGTTTGCTTTTCTTTCTTTTTTGTTTCATATGCTTAGGAGGAATAAATTGCAATTTTACTGCTCATGAATCTAACATGTACAGTCAGGTCCATAAATATTGGGACATCGACACAATTCTAATCTTTTTGGCTTTATACACCACCACAATGGATTTGAAATGAAACAAACAAGATGTGCTTTAACTGCAGACTTTCAGCTTTAATTTGAGGGTATTTACATCCAAATCAGGTGAACGGTGTAGGAATTACAACAGTTTGTATATGTGCCTCCCACTTCTTAAGGGACCAAAAGTAATGGGACAATTGGCTGCTCAGCTGTTCAGCAAATAAAGCACATCTTGCTCGTTTCATGTGTATAGAGCCAAAAAGATTAGAATTGTGTCGATGTCCCAATATTTATGGACCTGACTGTATATGTTTGTTTATTCATTCAATAGCTGATGTACCACACATCTTGTCTGATGAAGCCTGCATGGCGAAACATGTAACAAGAGCGTGTATATATGTAACAATGCTTCACTGTTGGACAATTAAGCTCTGTTTGTATGGAGACTTTTTAAATTAACTTTTTGTACAAATAAAAATTATGTTCTAACAGATATTGATACTATTGAATCAGCACCTTTAAAGTCCCCGCATTTCTCTGTTCTACTCTCCGTACAAAATCAGCCGGAGCTCAAATACTTTTTTCCCTCACTGTAGCGGCGCTCAGCGAAGGAGTAGGAACCAGGAGCATCAGAGGGGGACCAGAGAAGAGAAGGATTGGAGCTATTCTTTGCAAAACCATTGCACAAAGCAGGTAAGTATTAGGGATGGGCGAACTTATGCTCGGGCCGAACTTTTGCTGTTCATTCGTTCAGCGAACAACTGTACAAACAGACCAAAATGCAATGCGGCACTAACCAATGCATTGCAAGCCCAGTGAAAGCTTCAGCCAATCAGGGCACAGAGCACTGTCAGAGTCAAGATTGGACACTGTCATCATGACTTTATCCAATCATGGCTCATTCATGCCCCACAGTATAAAAGTATTCTTTCAATGGCAGCCATTTTCAGTGTGATTTCAGCTGGAGAGAGATAGAACAGGGCTCTGTTCAGTGCTATTAGTTAGCTAGTGTGCTAAACTGTGCTATTTTGCTTGAATTGTCAGTGTAGAATATTAGTTTAGTGTCAGTCTAGGAATACTGTGAGTGTAGTGAGGAGGACCATGCAGGTTTGCATAGTGTGCAACTAGAGTAGGGACAGCTCAGATAGTTTCACTGTAGTGTAGTGAGACCGTGTCATTCATACATACAGTATCTCACAAAAGTGAGTACACCCCTCATGTTTTTGTAAATATTTTATATCTTTTAATGTGACAACACTGAAGTAACGACACTTTGCTACAATGTAAAGTAGTAAGTTTACAGCTTATATAACAGTGTAAATTTGCTGTCCCCTCAAAATAACTCAACACACACAGCCATTAATGTCTAAACCGCTGGCAACAAAAGTGAGTACACCCCTAAGTGAAAATGTCCACATTTTGGCCCAATAAGCCATTTTCCCTCCCCGGAGTCATGTGACTCATTAGTGTTACAAGGTCTCAGGTGTGAATGGGGAGCAGATGTGTTAAATTTGGTGTTATTGCTCTCACTCTCTCATACTGGTCACCGGAGGTTCAACATGGCACCTCATGGCAAATAACTCTCTGAGGATCTGAAAAAAAAGAATTGTTGCCTTACATAAAGATGGCCTAGGCTATAAGAAGATTGCCAAGACCCTGAAACTGAGCTGCAGCATGGTGGCCAAGACCATACAGCGTTTTAACAGGACAGCTTCCACTCTGAACAGGCCTCGCCATGGTCAACCAAAGTAGTTGAGTGCAAGTGCTCAGCGTCATATTCAGAGATTGTTTTTGGGAAATAGACATGTGAGTGCTGCCAGCATTGCTGCAGAGGTTGAAGGGGGGAGGGTCAGCCTGTCAGTGCTGAGACAATAAGCCATACACTGCATCAAATTGGTCTGCATGGCTGCCAACCTAGAAGGAAGCCTCTTCTAAAGATGATGCAGAAGAAAGCCTGCAAACAGTTTGCTGACAACAAGCAGACTAAGGGCATTGATTACTGGAACCATGTCCTGAGGTCTGATGAGACCAAGATAAATGTGTTTGGTTCAGATGGTGTAAAGCGTGTGTGGTGGCAACCAGGTGAGGAGTACAAAGGCAAGTGTGTCTTGCCCACAGTCAAGCATGGTGGTGGGAGTGTCATGGTCTGGGGCTGCATGAGTGCTGCCAGCACTGAGGAGCTACAGTTCATTGAGGGAACCATGAATGCCAACATGTACTGTGACATACTGAAGGAGAGCACGATCCCCTCCCTTCGGAGACTGGGCTGCAGGGCCGTATTTCAACATGATAATGATCCCAAACACACCTCCAAGATGACCACTACCTTGCTAAAGAAGCTGAAGGTAAGGGTGATGGACTGGCCAAGCATGTCTCCAGACTTATACCCTATTGAGCATCTGTTGGGCATCCTCAAATGGAGTGCAAGGTCTCTAACATCCACCAGCTCCGTGATGTCGTCACGGAGGAGTGGAAGAGGACTCTAGTGGCAACCTGTGAAGCTCTGGTTAACTCCATGTCCAAGAGGGTTAGGGCAGTGCTGTAAAATAATGGTGGCCACACAAAATATTGACACTTTGGGCCCAATTTGGACATTTGCATTTAGGGGTATACTCACTTTTGATGCCAGCAGCTTAGAATTTAACCAGTTCCCGACCACGCGCTGTATTTTCACGGCGGCAGTCGGGCTGTTGTGCGCGAATCGCCGTAAATAGGCGGCGATTGCGTGCACAGCTAGGGGGCGCGCGCACCCTCCAGCGCAGTCGCGGCGGTCCCATTCGTTGCCGGACCGTTCAGTCAACATGAATAGACCAATGGATTTTGGTATATTCATGTTGATCGTCCTGCGAATGGGATTTCACATTCACATTTTTACATTTCACAGGTAGGGGAAGTGATGTCATCTCCCCTCTGCTTTCTTTTCCGTTGCAGAGAGGAGAAAGACATCTAAAAACGTGAGTTGCACAAACAGCACACTAACACCAGTACACATAGGCACATTTAACTCTTTGATCGCCCCCCAGTTAACCCCTTCACTCCCTGTCACAGTGTCATACAGTGCAGTGATCTGATTTTTACCGATCACTGTACTTGTGACCCTTGTGACACTAAATCAGTGTTAGGGTAGATAGTATTAGGCCTAGTTAGGTGTAAATACCCCCCCTTGCCCCCCCAATAAAGGTTTTAACCCCTTGATTGCCCCTCGTCACCTGTGATCACCGTATAAGTGTCACGGGTGACGCTAGCTAGCTAGATAGTTTTTTTCCCCATCCGATTACCCGCCGTATATTATTTCATATACCTTTTATAGGTTTTAACCCCCGATCGCCCAGCGGTGAGCCCAGTTAGGTTTTAGCGTGCGTTAGGGTCAGCGCAAACCGCAGGTAGGGCCAGTTAGCGAGGTACTCTGACACGCACACACACATTAGGTAGGTGCTAGATATTATTGTAATATCTGATCAGATCAATATCTGCGATCTGATCAGATCTATATTAGCGTCCCCCTTAGATTTAGTGTTCTAAAAAACGCAGCGTTAGCGGGATCAGCCCAGATAACTGCTAACACCTGCGTTTAGCCTCTCTGCCCAGCCCAGCCCATCCAAGTGCAGGATCAATAGATCGCTGTCACATACCACTCACAGAACACATATCTTCAGCCTTCGCAGAGATCACGCCCGATTCCTGCAAATTCTGACAGTGCTAAGGTCAGGCGTACCAGATCCCGTTTAGCTGTCATTGAGGTGCGTGAACCGCAGGGCTCTCGTGTGGAGCAGAGACCCAGTACTAGCTCTGCTACCCCTTCTGGTGACCTGGCAAGCACCAGCGGCCTAGTACATCCTGGTCATACAACCAGCACTGCAGTAACACTTGGTGATGTGGCGAGTCCCATAAGTGCAGTTCAAGCTGGTGTGGCTAGCACAAGTAATGCCCCGCAGCCACGAAGAAGACGAAGAACATAGTGCCCTTCCTCACGCGCTTGCAAACCCTGATTGGCAACCCACCACTGATGCAGCGCCCGTACTTCCCCCATTCACTGCCCAACCCGGAATTCAGGTGAATACAGTTAATTTTAGGGCCATTGATTTTTTTTCGCTGTATTTCACCGAAGATCTCTATAGATCTATTGTGGACCAAAGCAATTTATATGCTGGTCAATACATCGCCACTAATCCCCATTCCTAATCACCGCTACATAACTGGTCGTATATTTAACGAAACCAGGTGTTATCTAGATATCTCTAGAAGCCACTTTATGTCGCTTTTTTTTAGTTACCG
>BLSH010320690.1:522526-559522 GCA_018402905.1 Glandirana rugosa | reverse complement strand
AAAAAAGAGTTTTTTTCCCCCAAAAATTGCCTTTGAAAAATCGCTGCGCAAATACTTTGTGAAAAAAAAAAATTGTAACACCCACTATTTAAATCTGTAGGGCCTCTGCTTTAAAAAAATATATAATGTTTGGGGGTTCGAAGTCATTTTCTAGCAAAAAAAAGGATTTTTTCATGTAAATAAAAAGTGTCAGAACAGACTTGGTGGTTCAAGTGGTTAGAAGAGTGGGTGATGTTGGGCATAAAATGCCAGGACAGTTCAAAACCCCCCCCAAATGACACCATTTTGGAAAGTAGACACCCCAAGCTATTTTCTGAGAGGCATGTTGAGTCCATGGAATATATTATTTGTTTGTCATAAATGATTGAAAAGTGGAAAAAAAAAATTACACAAAGTTGTCACTGAAATTATATATTGCTCATCCATGCCATGGGTATGTGTGGAATTACACCCCAAAATACATTCTGCTGCTTCTCCTGAGTACGGGGATACCCCATGTGTGAGACTTTTTGTGAGTCTATCCGCATACGGGACCCCGAAAACCAATCACCGCCTTCAGGATTTCTAAGGGCGAAAATTTATGCCTTCACCCCATACTACCTATGCAGGTTTCGGAGGCCATGAAATGCCCAGATAGCAAAGAAAACAAACAAATGACCCCATTTTGGACAGTAAACACCCCAAGCTATCTGCTGAGAGGCATGTTAAGTCCATGGAATATTTTATATTTTGCCACAAGTTTCGGGGAAATGACAATTTGTATTTATTTATTATTTTTTTTACACAAAGTTGTCACTGAAATGATATATTGCTCACACATGCCATGGGTATATGTGGAATTACACCCCAAAATACATTCTGCTGCTTCTTCTGAGTATGGGGATACCCCATGTGTGAGACTTTTTGGGAGCCTATCCGCGTACAGAACCCCGAAAACCAAGCACCGGATTCAGGCTTTCTAAGGGCATAAAATGGTGATTTTACTCCTCTGTACCTATCACGGTTTTGGAGGCCCTGAAATGTAAAGGTAGCACAACCCCCCCCCCCCAAATGACCCCATTTTGGAAAGTAGACACCCCAAGGTATTTGCTAAGAGGCATTGTGAGTATTTTGCAGCTCTCATTTGTTTTGGAAAATGAAGAAATAAACAGAATTTTTTTTTATACTTTTTTCAAATTTCAAAACTTTGTGACAAAATGTGAGATCTGCAAAATACTGAAAATACTTCTCAGCAAATAGCTTGGAGTGTCTAATTTCCAAAATGGGGTCATTTGGGGGGGTTTTGTGCTATCTGGGCATTCCA
Source organism: Glandirana rugosa (assembly GCA_018402905.1). Classification (NCBI taxonomy): domain Eukaryota; kingdom Metazoa; phylum Chordata; class Amphibia; order Anura; family Ranidae; genus Glandirana; species Glandirana rugosa. The sequence continues at coordinate 558,219 of BLSH010320690.1, read as the reverse complement.
TGGCCTCCGAAACTGTGATAGGGAGTGAGGAGTAAAATCACCTTTTTACGCACTTAGAAAGCCTGGAGGCGGTGATTGGTTTTTGGGGTCCCGTACGCGGCTAGACTGCCAAAAGGTCTCACATATGTGGTATCCCTGTATTCAGAAGAAGCAGCAGAATGTATTTTGGGGTGTCATTTCACATATACCCATGGCATGTTCAAGCAACATATCATTTAGGGACAACTTTGTGGAAAAAAAAATTGTCATTTCCCCGAAACTTGTGGCAAAATATAAAATATTCCATGGACTCAACATGCCTCTCAGCAAATAGCTTGGGGTGTCTACTTTCCAAAATGGGGTCATTTGGGGGGGGGGCTTGTGCTATCTGGGCATTTAATGGCCTCTGCAACTGAGATAGGTAGTGTGGGGTGAACGCATACATTTTTGCCCTTAGAAATACTGAAGGCGGCGATTGGATTTTGGGGTCCTGTATGCAGATAGACTTCCAAAAAGTCTCACACATGGGGTATCCCCGTACTCAGGAGAAACAGCAGAATGTATTTTTGGGGTGTAATTCCACATATACCCATGGCATGTGTGAGCAATATATCATTTCAGTAAAAACTTTGTGTAATTTTTTTTTTGGTCATCTTTCAATCACTTATGCCAAAAAAATAAAATATTCAATGGGCTCAACATGCCTCTCAGCAAATTCCTTGGGGTCTCTACTTTCCAAAATGGGGTCATTGGGGGGGGGGGGGGGGGGGTTTGCACTGCCCTTCCATTTTAGCACCTCAAGATATGAGATAGGCAGTCATAAAATAAAAGCTGCATAAATTCCAGAAAATGTACCCTAGTTTGTAGACGCTATAACTTTTGCGCAAACCAATAACTCTACGGTAATTAACTTTTTTTTTTACCCAAGACATGTGGTTAAATGCATTTTGGCAAAAATGTATGACTAAAATTTAGTTTATTGTATTTTTGCAATAACATAAAGTTGAAAATATCATTTTTTTTCAAACTTTTCGTCCTTTTTTTGTTTATATCGCAAAAAATAAAAAGCGCAGTGGTGAAAAAATACCACCGAAAGAAAGCTCTATTTGTGGGAAAAAAAGGACACAAATTTTGTTTGGGTACTGCATTGCATGACCGCGCAATTACCATTTGAAGCGGTGCAGTGCCAAATTGAAAAAAGTGCTCTGGTCCTAAAGCTGGAAAACCTTCCGGTTGGTAAGTGGTTAACTTTCAGCGCTGTTGCATTTTGAATGACAATTGTGCAGTCGTGCGACGTTGTACCCAAATAAAATTTGCGTCTTTTTTTCCCCACAAATAGAGCTTTCTTTTGGTGGTATTTGATCACCTCTATAAACAAAAAATGAGCGACAATTTTGCAAAAAAGAACAATATTTTTTACTTTTTGCTAAAGTACAAATCCATTAAATATATTATTCATCAGTTTTGGCCGATATATATTCTTCTACATATTTTTGGTAAAAAAAATCGCAATCGGCGTATATTGATTGGTTTGCGCAAAAGTTATCGCGTCTACAAACTATGGGAATTGATTTATGGCGTTTTTATTTATTTATTTATTTTTTACTAGTAATGGCGGCGATCTGCGATTTTTATCTATTAGCGATTTCTGGTCACTTGGGCATTCCTACACCCTATATGCCTCGCATCCCAAAAAAATTACCAAATTACCAATATGTAATATAACCTTTACCTGTATACATTTTAGAGTGGAAGCTTGATCTTGTCTGTCTAAATGCCCCTGAAGAAGGGATTGGAATATCCTGAAACATGTCGGGTGACTAGGCAAGAATTACACATTACACAAGAGAATATATCCGTTTTGTAAAAAAATCCACTTCCATTGGATTATAAGTATTTCATGGCTGTTTTTACGATTCTGTTTTGATATGTCTGTCTTCTATTACAGTGTATTATCACAATAAAATATGTATTATTTATATACTATTGGATTTTATCATCTATGCCCTGAAAATCCCAATTTGCTTTGAAGGGGAAGTTGTTTCTATGTACTAATGCGATTTTTATCGGGACTGCGATATTGCAGCAGAAATGTCGGACATTTTTTACACATTTTTGGGACCAATGACATTTATACAGCGATCAGAAATTTAAATATCCACTCATTACTGTGTAAATGTCATTGGCATTGAAGGGGTTGACCTGCAGGGGGCAGTGAAGGGGTTAACAAATGTTCCCTGGGTGTGTTCTAACTGTGGGGGGCGGGGCTGGCCGGGACATAACAGATCTAACTGATCCCAGTGACAGGGATCAGTAGATCTGCTATGTCCCCCTTCACAGAATGGAGAACCGCCGTGTTTACAACGGCGGTTCCCCGTTCTGCAGCTCTGTCAAGCGATCGTGGGTCATCGAGTCCGCCCGACCCACGGGCACGCCCGCGCAGCGTGCGCGCCGGGAGCGTGCACAGGGGACAACATCCATGGACATCGTCCCGGCATTTCAGATCCGCGCTGGAGCCGTACTTCGGCTATAGCGCGGATCTGGAGGGGTTAATGGCCGCGTGTTGAGTTATTTTGAGGGGACAGCAAATTTACACTGTTATACAAGCTGTACACTCACTACTTTACATTGTAACAAAGTGTCATTTTTTCAGTGTTGTCACATGAAAAGATAAAATATTTACAAAAATGTAAGGGGTGTACTCACTTTTGTGAGATACTGTACATTAGTGTATATGTAGAGTAGGGACAGCTCAGACAGTTTCAGCGTAGTGAGACCGTGCCAGTAATCTTTATATTAGTGTATAGCTAGAGTAGGGACAGCTCTGATAGTTTCAGTGTAGTGTAGTGAGACCGTGTCAGTAATCTTTACATTAGTGTATAGCTAGAGTAGGGACAGTACAGATAGGGTGAGTGTAGTGACGGTTGAACACTGTCTATTTGATTGCTTTACTGCAAGATTAACGTCATTTACTTCTGTGTGCATTACTGCCAGTTTAACGCCATTTACTTCTGTGTGCGTTACTGCCAGTTTAACGCCATATAGTTCTAAGTGCGTTACTGCCAGTTTAACGCCATATAGTTCTGTGTGCGTTACTGCAAGTTTAACGCCATTTACTTCTGTGTGCCTTACTGCCAATTTAACGCCATATAGTTCTAAGTGTGTTACTGCCATTTTAACGCCGAATAGTTCTAAGTGCGTTACTGCCAGTTTAACGCTATATAGTTCTGTGTGTGTTATTGCACTTGTGTGTGTGTTCCTGCCAGTTTAGCGCCATATATTATATTATATTATATATATTATAGTGCAGGGCTCAAAATTTCAAGTCCTGAGCCACTAGCCAGGCCTTAAGAGTTACTCGCCACCAGTTGCCTCACCCAACCCCTACCCTGCCCCGCCCCTAAACACGCCCTCATAAGTTATCTAATGAAATTACACTGTTAAATGTTTTATGCACAGTTAAGTTCCAAAAATAAGTATCAACAACAACTTTAACAATATTAACATAAAGCATATCAGTACTCATCAGTGCAGCCTCATCATTGCCCATCAGTGCAGCCGATCAGTGCCCATCAGTGCAGCCTATCAGTGCCCATCAGTACAGTCCCATCAGTGGAGCTTATCAGTGTAGCCTATCAGTGCCCATCAGTGCAGCTTATCAGTGCCCATCAGTGCAGCCCATCAGTGCGGGCTCATCAGTGCCCATCACTGCAGCGTATCATTGCCCATCAGTACAGCGCATTATTGCCCATCAGTACAGTGTATCAATGCCCATCAGTACAACGTATCAGTGCCAATCAGTGCAGCGTATCATTGCCGATCAGTGCAGTCTATCATTGCACATCAGTGCATCTTATCATTGCCCATCAGTACAGTCCCATCAGTGCAGCCTATCAGTGCCCATCAGTGCAGCCTAGCAGTGCCCATCAGTGCAGCTTGTCAGTGCCCATCAGTGCAGCCCATCAGTGCGGCCTCATCAGTGCAACGTATCATTGCCCATCAGTACAGCGCATCAGTGCCCATCAGTGCAACGTATCAGTGCCCATCAGTGCAACGTATCAGTGCCAATCAGTGCAGCCTATCATTGCACATCAGTGCATCTTATCATTGCCCATCAGTACAGTCCCATCAGTGCAGCCTATCAGTGCAGTTTATCAGTGCCCATCAAAAAAAGCGACAATTTTGCAAAAAAAAAAAAAAAAACAATATTTCTTTCTTTTTGCTAATATACAAATCAAAAAAATATATATATAAAAAAAAAGTATTCGTTTTAGCCGATATATATTCTTCCTCATAATTTTGGCAAAAAAAATGCAATTGGCGTATATTGATTGGTTTGCGCAAAAGTTGTCGAATTTACAAACAATGAGAATTAATTTATGGGGGTTTTATTTATTTTTTTACTTTTTACTAGTAATGGCGGCGATCTGTGGTTTTTAATGGGACTGTGACAATGCAGTGGACATGTTGGACAATTTTGACACTTTTTTGGGACCATTGGCATAATGGTACATCTGTCTTGCTGATCACTCCACCCAAAAACTGAAAACACTGCTGTGTACTTTTGCTTATGTCTTTTAATAATGGTATGTTTCGCTTAACCACTTCAGCCCCGGAAGGATTTCCCACTTTAGGACCAGAGCACTTTTTGCGATTCGGCACTGCGTCACTTTAACTGACAATTGCGCGGTCGTGCGACGTACCCTAACAAAATTTGAGTCCTTTTTTTCCCACACATAGAGCTTTCTTTTGGTGGTATTTGATCACCTCTGCGTCATTTCTGATCGCCGCTATAAACAAAAGAAGAGCGACAATTTTGCAAAAAAAAAAAAAAAAATCAAATTTCTTACTTTTTGCTAAAATACAAATCCAAAAAAAATATATAAAAAATTTTTTTTTCCATCGGTTTTGGCCGATTTAGATTCTTCCTCATATTTTTGGTAACAAAAATCGCAATTGGCGTTTGATGGGTTTGCACAAAAGTTGCCGCGTTTACGGACAATGAGAATTCATTTGTGGTTTTTTTTTTCTCATTTTTTACTAGTAATGGCGGCGATCTGCGATTTTCATCGGTACTGCGATATTGGGGCGGACATGTCGGACCATTTTGACACTTTTTTGGGACCACTGGCATTTATACAGCGATCAGTGCTATAAAAATGCACTGATTACTGTGTAAATGCCATTGGCAGTGAAGGGGTTAACCTGCAGGGGGTGCTCTAATGGTTAACAGTGTTCCCTGGGCGTGTTCTAGCTGTGTGTGGGCTGCCCTGGCTGGGGGAAGGGGGTGATTACGGCTTCCATATAGAGGAAGCCTGTGATCACCGCCCTTCCCCCTCTATGAGAACGGAGTTCTGTGTTTACTTACACGGATCTCCGTTCTCTCACTGCGGGGGGGGGCCATCGCTGGTAGCCGGTGGCGATCGAGTCCGCCCTACCCACTCCCTGCCCCCCCCCCCGGACACAGTGAGCGCGCCTCTGGCGGCGCGCACTCACAGCACTAGTTATTGCAGCCGCCGTCATATGACGGCGGTTTGCGATAACGAGCCACTCCGTCGCCGTCAGACTGAGGTCGGCAAGTGGTTAAGCATCTGTAGACCCGTCCACATTGCAATGTTTTTTCTCCCTTGTCTTACCCCAAAATTATGGTCTGTTATCTCTAGTGTTCTTGTTGTTGGTTTTCTGAAGTGAGTTTTGCTATGTCAAGCCAGCTATTTTTTATTACCTCTTGATTGCTAATTGGAATGCACCCACCCCCATTCCCTTCAGTATAAATCTGTCTTCAGGGAAAGGCACACTTGCCAAGGGGGGCTCTTTCTTAAACTGGGGATCTTTCTATAAGTGGGAACACTTCGGACTCTGCACTTCAGCGAATGAACACAAGAAAATACTTTGAAAATCACCACACAGGCAACAGGTGACTTTGTTTATCCCTTCAGATCATTCTCCCCTTTTAACATGCATGCTCTACCTCTCCTTCTGACAGCTTTGTCCTCTATCCTTAAGCTAACTCTCCTGAACCCCTCTTCTCCACCCACAGCTTATATATATGACCCTCACTTTTGCCCTCTCCTTATTACTGCACCCACCAACTCCTACTTATTCTAAATCCACACACAAAAAATCTCCACGACACTGGGACATATCCCTTCATATAAATCACACTCTCACATTACCCCCCTCACCCTTCTGCTTCTCCTAACCTCTGGAGATATATCCCCAAACCCTGGGCCTCCATCGTTTAACTGCACTCAACTCACCCATCACCCCACGCCCCCTGGCAGCAGCCGCAATCTACACAATTTAGTGCCCATTTCTCTTCTCCCCAAGACCAGACTTCCTTTCTCTTGTGCCCTTTGGAATTCCGGCTCTGTCTGTAACAAACTGACTTCTCTCCATGACCTTTTTTTTGCCAACGCATTTAATCTACTCGCCATTACCGAAACCTGGCTTCATGAATCCGACACTGCATCCTCTGCTGTCCTATCGAATGGTGGTCTTTTCTGGACACACTCCCCCAGATTCAGTGGACGTAAGGGAGGTGGTGTTGGTATCCTTCTAGCCCCTCATAGCACCTTTCAGGTACTTCACCCACCTCCTTCTCTGTCACTCTCCTCTTTTGAAGCACATTGCATTCGTCTTTTCTCTCCAGTGTCTCTAAGGATTGCTGTGATCTACCGGCCTCCTGGACCGGTATCAACCTTTCTCGAGGACTTCTCTGCCTGGCTACCCTACTATCTCTCTTCTGAAATCCCCACAATCATTCTTGGTGACTTCAATATCCCTATTAATACTAACACTCCTGCTACTTCCAAACTTCTCAGTCTAACCTCCTCCTTTGACCTGAAGCAATGGATACACGCCCCTACTCACTCTGAAGACAATATGCTTGACCTAGTTTTCTCCCACCTATGCACTCCATGCAACCTCTCCAGCTATCCATTCCCCCTCTCAGATCACTACCTTATTGGCTTCACTCTCTCCCTCTCCTCCACCTCCTCTCCCTCCAACTGCCTAAAAGATACCCGCAGAAACCTACGTCATCTCAACCCTTCTATTCTCTACTCTGCTACTGATGACCTATATGACAAAATCTCACCCCTATCCTGAACCGAACTAGCCACTTCTGTCTACAACACTTCACTTCTAACCTCAGTGGACTCACTGGCCCCCCTCACTACCCACAGAATCAGGCCCCGACCCCTTCAACCTTGGCAAATGATACTAGAAGTCTGTATAAATTCAGCCGTGCTCAGGAGCGTCTGTGGCGTAAGACTAAGTCTCAGAAAGACTTCAACCAATACAAAACTGCACTCCAAAAATACAATTCCAGCCTCCTCGCTGTCAAGCAGACCTAATTTTATCACCCTCATTAGAAACTTATCATCCCGTCCCCGTCAACTCTTCTCTACTTTCAACTCTCTACTTTGTCCTCCACTGCCTCCACCCACCAACTCACTCACTGCCCAAGAGATTGCCAATCACTTCAAACTGAAGATTGATACAATTTGCGAGGAGATCTCTGCTGTTCAAATACCCTCTACGCTTTACACTTCATACCCACAGGTTCAATCATTACTTCCCTCTCTCAACCCCACCACTATAGACGAGGTTGCTAAACTACTTGCTAATGTCCTCTGGATCCTATTCCCTCGAAAATGCTACCTTCACCTTCTGGCTCTATTCTACACTCTCTAACCCACATCTTCAATCTCTCCCTCTCTTCTGGCATCTTTCCCAACTCTCTAAAACATGCATTAGTTAGCCCCATACTTAAAAAGCCCTCCCTGGACCCATCCAATCTTGACAACTTCCGCCCCATCTCCTTGCTCCCCTTTTTTATCCAAACTCCTAGAACGTCTGGTCTACAACCGACTTTGCGACCACCTTGCTGCTAATGGCCTTTTTGATCCCCTTCAGTCTGGTTTTCGTCCTCAATACTCCACAGAAACTGCTCTCCTAAAACTAACAAACGATCTACTATCGGCCAAAACCAATGGACACTTTTCTGTACTCCTACTCCTGGACCTCACTGCTGCCTTTGATACTGTTGACCACCCCCTCCTCCTCAAAAAACTCCACACTTTTGGTCTCTGGGATTGTACTCTTTGCTGGTTCTCCTCCTACTTATCCGACCGCACCTTTAGTGTTACTTACAATTCAACTTCCTCCTCTCCTCTTCCTTTCTCTGTTGGGGTCCCCCAAGGTACTGTCCTTGGACCGCTCCTATTCTCTATCTACACCTCCTCCCTGGGTCAGTTGATAGACTCCCATGGCTTCCAATACCACCTCTATGCTGACGACACCCAAATCTATTTCTCTACCCCACAGATCATTTCCGCCGTCTCCTCACGTATCACTAATTTACTAACAGATATATCAGCCTGGATGTCACACCACTTCCTCAAACTCAATCTATCCAAAACCGAACTTAGAATTTTTCCTCCCCCATATGCCCCTTCCCCTGATCTCTCTGTCAAAATGACACAACTATAAGCCCATCCCCACATGCCAAGGTCCTAGGTGTAGTTCTGGACTCTGAACTCTCCTTTAAGCCCCACATCCAATCACTGTCCAAATCTTGCCACCTCAACGTCTGCAACATCTCCAAAATATGCCCCTTTCTAACCAAGAACACAACAAAGCTCTTAATCCACTCCCTGGTCATCGCTCGTCTCGACTACTGCAACTCCCTTCTCATTGGCTTACCTCTACATAGGCTATCCCCCCCGCCAATCCATCATGAATACTGCTGCCGGACTTATCCACCTTACCAATCGCTCTGTGTCTGCTACTCCTCTCTGTCAATCCCTCCATTGGCTTCCACTCACTCAACTAATTAAATTCAAAATACTAACAACTACTTACAAAGCCATCCACAACTTAGCCCCCAGCTACATCACTAACCTGGTCTCTAAATACCAACCTATTCGTTTTCTTCGTTCCTCTCAAGATCTCCTGCTCTCTAGCGCCCTCATCACCTCCTCCCATGCTCGCCTCCAGGACTTTTCCAGAGCCTCTCCAATTCTATGGAACGCCTTACCCCAAACTGTCCGATTATCTTCTACTCTATTATCTTTTAGACGATCCCTAAAAACCCTTCTCTTCAGAGAAGCCTATCCTACCCACACCTAACAACTGTATTCTCATTTTCTCCATCAGCTCATCCCCCACAGTTATTACCTGTTGTCCCTCTTGACCCTCCCTTCTAGATTGTAAGCTCTAGCGAGCAGGGCCCTCTGATTACTCCTGTATTGATTTGTATTGTAAGCCATCTACCCCATATTTTATGCAATGTTTTACTTCTCTTTCGAATTTCAAAAGTGAGCTTATACAGGGGCAAAGAGTCATTTACCAGTTTCAGCCAGAGGGTTCATGTTGGGGTCACAGATCCTTTCCATGTCAGTAAAAGGAACTTCCTTGCATAAAAGTAAAGGATGCAAAGCAGTCTCTTGCCCTGGGAAGGGATAGTTAAGTCACCAAAGATGCCCAAAAGACAGTTTTTGGGATTTACAATATTTGGGAGACCAAACACAGAGGATATAAAGGAGCCTATGTTCACCCAGAAATCCTGAACTATGGGACAGGTCCAAAAACAATGAAAAAATTCAGCAGTTTCATTGCATCCTCTAAAACATTCAGCTGAGGGAGACAACCCCATTTTATCCAATCTAGCAGGAGTAAGGTGAGAGTGGTGGAAGACCTTAAGCTGCATAACACGGTCTCTGGAGGAAATGATGTGTCACTAAACTCAGACCAGTCCACCTCCGTAAATGGTATATCCAGGGAAGCTAATCTCGCCTGTGCAGCCTGAAATCTCTGGTTAGTGTCTGCCATGAGGGCAGAGTAACAAGTGGAGATAAGCTTTGTGGGGTCTGCGTTTAACAATTTATCCAGAGCCGGCATCTGGATAGGGTTAGCTAAGGAGCCACATTGTGCACATATAGCATGCCGAAGCTGATAACAGTAAAATAAGTAGATACGTGGCAGGTCAAAGTCTATACGCATTTGATAAAAGGACTTAAAACTCTGCAGTATAAATGTGGCATAAATATTTGACCCCTTTTGAGGACCACCTTAGTGGGCCAGGTAGGGAATATAACTCATTAAGAGTAGGGTTGAACCACAAGGGATTCTTGGAGGATGTCGACCAAGAGTCTGTAGAAATCTTTGCAACTACAGGTTGAAACAGGGAAAGAGAGGTACGCAAGATCAACATACCCGGACGGGCTGGTACCCAACCTCTATAGACTGGAGGGTCTCTAATGAGGAGGCAATAGCCCCCTCTTTAGTGGTACAGGCATTAGTAGAAGCTGCATGCAGCCAGTCGTGAATGTAAACCAGTTGAAATGCCAGGTAGTACAGGTAAAAATTAGGGAAAGCCAGGCCTGCCAAATGGGACTGGAATCTTAGTATTTTAAGTGCTACTCTAGGTCGACGGTTCCATAGGAACACAGTGCATATTGTATCAATACGTTTGAAAATGGATCTTGGGATCCTAAAGGGGGAATTGGCCATAACATAAAGCAATTTGGGTAGATAAATAATTTTAATGACATTGGCCCTTCCCATGAGATCCAGAGGCAGAGCCATCCATTGTTTGGTTTGTACTTGTAACGGTGACTGTAGTGGACACAAATTGTTGTTAATATACGAAAATAGAGGCAGTTGAACTATAATACCCATATATATATAAAGAAATCTGTAGTCTGGAATTCGGGTGAATCAGGGGTATAGCAGCTTGGTCTAAAGGAAAAAGGATGGACTTGTCCCAGTAAACCCAGAATCCAGAATAATCTCCAAAGATGTTAATTTCAGACAGAAGATTTTTTTTAGAGAGTCATGGGGGTCAGCCAGGTATACTAAAGTGTCATCTGCATGTAAAGAAATATGTTCCTCTATAGTACCAATGGGGAGGCCTCTAATTAAAGGGGAGCTACAAACACGTATAGAAAGGGGTTCCATAGCTAGGGCAAATAGGAGGGGCGACAAAGGACAACCTTGCCTAGTGCCCCTGGTTATCGGGAAGGCCACAGTAACATGGGCCTTAACCCTAATACAGGCCAGCGGTGAAGCATAAATTAGGTCCAAAACCATATAGCTATTAAAAGCTTTGTATGTATCTAAAGACGCAAAGACACGAGTGGGGGAGCAATCGTGGAGATATTGCAAAGTGTGGAACAGTCTACGAATATTCATCCGTGTGGAGCGGCCGGGTATAAAGCCACCCTGGTCACTCCCAACCAATTTCGCAACTACTGTATTGAGGTGCTTGGCCAATACTTTAGCTGGGATCTAAACATCCACATTAATAACGGATATTTGGCAAAAAGAATCACACTTGAGACGATCTTTACGAGGTTTTAGTATCAAAATAATAAATGCCTCTCACATGGGGGGGGGGGACACTGCGTTGCTTTAAAGGCCAATTGTGCGGTCGTGCAACGTTGTACGCAAATTAAATTTTTTTCCCACAAATAGCGCTTTCTTTTGGTGGTATTTGATCACCTCTGCGTCATTTCTGATCACCGCTATAAACAAAAAAAAGCGACAATTTTGCAAAAAAAAAAAAAATTTCTTACTTTTTGCTAAATTACAAAAAAAAATAAAAAAATTATAAAAAAACAAAATGTATTCATTAGTTTGGCCGATTCATATTCTTCCTCATAGTTTTGGTCGAAAAAAACAAAACGCAATCAGCATTTATTGATTGGTTTGCTCAAAAGTTGCGCGTTTACAAACCATGAGAATTAATTTCTGGCGTTTTTACATTTTTTTTTTACTAGTAATGGCAGCGATCTGCGATTTTTATCAGGACTTTGATATTAGGGCGGACATGTCGGACATTTTTGACACTTTTTTGGGACCAATGACATTTATACAGAGACCAGAAATTTAAATATCCACTGATTACTGTATAAATGTCATTGGCAGTGAATGGGTTAACCTGAAGGGGGAGATCTAGGGGTTAACTGTGTTCCCTAGGTGTGTTCTGTGAGGGGGCTGGGCTACCATGGGCATAAGCGATCTAACAGATCCCAGTGACAGGGTTCAGTAGATCTCTTAGATGTCCACTGACAGAGCGGGGAACCGCCGTGTTTACATCGGCGGTTCCCCGTTCTTTCTTTCTGGCAGGTCATCGGGTCCGCCCAAGCCGCGAGCACATTCCTGCAGAGTGCGGCAGACATGAGGTCGAGCCCGCTAAGTGCGCATGCGCGGATCGTCGCTTATATACGGCGATTCGCGAGACAGCGCCACACTGCCGCCGTATATATAAAGCACTTGGTCGGCAAGTGGTTAAAGAAAAAAAATCTAGCATTTACAATCACTTGAAACTTTTCCCCCACCACAGGTACTGAAAACATTTCTAAAATTACAAAAAAGTACTAAAGTAGAACTAAAGGCAATATATTTTGCATTTTGGATGACGTAAGGGAGGGCTTAAACCCCTACCATTTTTTTTTTTGTCATCTGTGTTCCATTGAGGGATTTCCTTTCACTTCCCTTCCCATAACCTAAACAGGAAGTGAGAAGAAATCCCTCCGAAGTGAGGGAATCCCTGGCTGTCACCAGAGCTACAGCTTCCATTGGAAGATTTCCCCTTTGCTCCTGTTCAGATGACTACTCAAAATTTGGAATTTTTTTTTTACCTTCACTTTTGATAACTGTAAACAGGCCAACACCCTAACAGGAATACAGACAGCAATGAGGACCTGACAGGTGTTCTAATCCCTCTCCACTTTATCCAAAACTAGAAAAAAGTTCAGCCCTTAGTTATACTCTGTTGCCTAGGAGCGAAAAACAGTTACTACTAAGGCCTCATACACACGGACGTATAAAAATAAAATAAGCAAAACGTCGGGGCTCGATGTCAGGGAAAATCTGCATTTTTTCTGCGTTTTGCATCGGTGTTAATGCACGGTAGTGAGCGTCGGCATCAATAGGCGGTTTTTTAAAAAACAAATCCCTCTGCTTTTTTTTTAACCTGAAAACGCCGGTTAAAGCGGGTAGTGAGCGTTTTGCGTCAAAAACGCCAAAAGGTTACAGCCTCAGAAACACGCTGGCCGTGGGTTCTACTTTCAGCTCACTAAGGCCGACGCCATCTACAGCTAAGAAACGTCTGCGTTTTTATGGGGCCATTGAACAACATGGAGAGCTGTAAAAAACGCTAAAAAATGTGGCTGTAAAAACGCCCGTGTGTATGAGGCCTAAAAGTCAGATCACGTTTATACAGCATAATTGGATACATGCCCAGCTCTAATACACAACTGTGCAAAAGTTTTAGGCAGGTGTGAAAAAAATGCTGTAAATTAAGAATGCTTTCAAACAGAAGTGTTAATAGTTTATTTTTATCAATTAACAAAATGGAAAGTAAGGCTTAGTTCACACCTATGTGTGTGACTGTGAATATTGCAGCAATTCCCGCACCTGCAACCACCTTCAGTGAAAACGCACTGCTGTGAGAAAATGTGCAGGGCTGTCATTAATTCTGAATGGCACCCCCACGCATGTAAAATTGCAGCGCGTGTGCAGAAACTGCAAACAAATCGCATGGTCATGACCATGCAATTTCCCTGCGGGCCGCATTTTGAAAAAGGTACATGCACCTTTTTCTGCGGGAAACGCAGGCACGACAGCCTATTGAAATGAATAATCTTATTTACAATGAAGAGAATTCTTAATGACATTGGCTGTTTGTTTGGGGTCTTAATCCTGCTGCAGAATAAATTTGGGGCCAATCACACGCCTAGCTGATTGTATCCCATTAAGGATAAATATCTGCCAGTATTTCTCAGCATTGAGGACACAATTGATCCTGACCAAACCTCCAACTCCATTTCCAGAATTTGCAGCCCCATACTTCCAAGGAACCTCCACCATGCTTCACTATTGCCTGCAGACACTCATTATTGTACCGCTCTCCTGCAAACAAACTGCCCCCTGCTACAGCCAAATATTTCAAATTTTGACTCATCAGTCAGCACCTGCTGCAATTTTTCTGCATCCCAGTTCTTAGCTTCTCATGCATAGTCAAGTCGCTTAGCCTTATTCCCACATTGGAAGTATGGCTCTTTGCCACAATTATTCCATTCCCTGCATTAAAGTAAATAATGTTTTACAAGTTGCTGTGCTCCCCTATCTACAGTCCTCAATTGATCCAGCGTAGTGCCCAGCTACATCTCTTCTCCGCTCTCTCCCTCTACTTACAGGGACTGAGGCAGAAGGCCACTTCTGACAAGACTTCTCCGGACAGTAGATGGGTATACCCGAGTCCCACTGGTTTCTGACAGTTCTGAACTGATGGCACTGCTGGACATCTTCCGATGTTGAAGGGAAGTAAGCATGAAGTGTCTTTCATCTGTTAAGTTTCCTGGGCCAACCAAAGCATCCACGGTCTTCAACGTTGCCTGTTTCTTCGTGCTTCTTCAAAAGACCTTGAACAGCACATCTTGAAACCCTAGTCTGCATTGAAATCTTTGCCTGGGAGAGAATTGCTGATGCTGTATAACTACCTTGTGTCTTGTTGCTGTGCTGTCTTGTCATGGTGTATGTCCTGTGACATGAAACGGCCTTTCACAACCTTACCTTAGTAGCAGAGTTTGGCTGTTCCTCACTCAGTTTTAAGCCTCCTACACAGCTGTTTCTGTTATGTAACAACTGGGTTTCAACCTGTATATGAAACTGATCATCATTAGCACATGCTTAGTATAATTGATTAATCATACACCTGACTCTTATCCTACAAAGTGTACAAATATAAGAATTGATGCTGGTTTGAAGCCAAAGGGTAGTCACACCAAATAATGATTTGATTTACATTTTTACTCTGTTTGCTCACACTGCACTTTTTCTAAATTGATAAAAATAAACAATTAAAAATATATATTTTTGGAAGCATTCTTAATTTACAGCATTTATTCATACCTGCACAAAACGTTTGCACAGAACTGTATCTCATCCTTTGCTATAAGCCTTATACCTTCTTTAACACTTTAAATCATAAACATTTGAAACCAAACCTTTCAACTCTGAGTGTGAAGTTGCAGTCCTGGCTTGTATATTCTTGAAAGGGGCCTTGCAGTAAAACACATACACTTTAGGAAAGCAGTTAAATACATTTAAAACATTGAAAATAACATAGAAATATTTACCTTTCTTCCCGCCTTGGGTAAAACGTGATGTCACTAAGGATGCTAAATCCCACGAGTATGCGCTCCTGCACAGTGTTGGAGCATCTTATTTCAATATTTTGTATCCTGAACTATACCAATATCCCATTGTAAGGCCCAGTGACATCAGTGAAGAGCAGTAGCCTGAATCCGGGGATTAAAGTAAAAGGAATTTTGTCAAATCTGGTAAAATCCTTTACTTTGAGTCCATTGAGGGACACAGGAAGTCTTAAACCTTCCAGTTATATTGCCAGCTACAAGAGGATTGGCAAAAAATAATAAACATAGGCCAGCCCTGGATAAACCCTCCCAATCCAGTATACCACAGTTTTATAGCAAAGGAGTACTGAGGGCATAATCATAAACACAAAATTGTCCCTCAATGGACCCCAAGAAAATAATTTTACAGTGAGAGCATTTTCCTTCTGGTCCATTAAGGGACCAAAGAGACACCTGAAGGACCTTATGCCAGCAGCTGGCATCAGAGGAGGCCGTAGTGTCCACCTGGTAGGACTTAAAGAAGGCATGAACAAAAGACCAGGTGGCAGCCTTGCAAATATGGGACGCAGTTGCATGATGTCAAAACAACCAAAGAACCACTCACGGAGCTAGTGCAATGTGCCTTGACAGGTAAAATCCTTAATGGAGAAGTATGGCCAAAACTTTTGTCCATAATTCTCCTGTGGATCACATGAGTACACTTAGTTCTGCACTCCTGTGACCCAGAATCAGTCAACAGTGGGGTAAAGTCAGCTGTCGGCTGACATCACAGAGCTGGTGCAGGGTCTGCAGGGATCCCAATATTATGTTGGGATCCGCCCAGATGCCTGACCAGCAACTGGCTCAGCCCCTCAGCGCACTGTTGAGAGGCTGAGCCAGCTGCTCTTGCCCCCTCCACAGCCTGGTGCTCCAGTGAGCGCTGAAGTCCAGAGCACAGAGCAGTGACTGACAGAGCAGACCTGAGAAATGAGCGATCAGCGGTCCTTGATTGCTCAATTCTCAGTGTAGAGCCATCGGGGGACAGCTGCAGCATCAGATCAAACCCACACTTCTCTGTTAAGACTATAAGCTTGGATAATGGTCTGCCTAAGCCATCTAGAGATGGTGGAAGGAAAAACTGGTACATCCTTACAGGGTCCATCTGGGATGGCAAAAGGGAGCCAAGCCTTCTGGAAAGAATCAGTGTCTGAGAGATAGACTCTCCCAGCCTGAAGAACATCCAGACAATGGACCTTTTGGGAAGTAAGATTTCCTAGGCAATGTAATAACCACACAGTCAGAGATTCCCCTTGTCCATCAGAACCCAAGTTTTACCAGCCATGCCATTAAAGCCAGCTACTGTGAAGCAGGGTGGCAAATTGGTGAATGGAACAAAAATCATAGTGATCTGGTAGAACCCAAGGAGCATATGCATGTAGTCTTACTAGGTCAGTGTACCACATCTTCTTGGCTCAGTTCAGTGTAAAGAGAATCACTGAAAAGCCCTCCAGCTTGATCCTACAAAACAGACGTTTCAGGAGGAAAGACATAGATCATGATTTACTGATCCCTCAGAGCCACTAGAGTATCTCTGTACCTGATGATCAGCATGTCCAGTTTGTTGTTGAACATAAAGAACAGGAGATTCACATCCATTGTCTACATCCACTTGCAACACAGGTCCTGGAACACCTCCGGTTGTAGGGGCTACTCTCCTGGGTCCAGTCGCTGCCAGCTGAGGAAGCCTACCTGCTAATTGTTTATGCCTAATATATGCATGGGGAGAAGACTAACATTAAATTCTACCCAGGTCAGGATTCACTCTACTTTTCCTGCAGTAGCAATAATTCTGGGTCTTCCTCGTCTCTAGAGCTGGATTTCTGGTACCAGTCAGACCAGATCAACCTTTCCCATAACAACAGAATGTTGTCTTGTAGAGGTCAGGAGTGAAGCTTGGTAAACTGGACTGCCTCAAAAATGGGTACCATCAGATCTAGGACTCTCATGCAGGAGCATAGAATCAGACAGCTTTTGGATTGAAGAGTACAAATCTGAGAATGGAGTGTCTTACGTTTTAAATCTAGAAGGAATACTCTGGCCTGAGCTGTGTCCAGGAATAGACCCAGATACTTCAAATGACGAGTCAATTCCAACAAAGATTTTGAAGGTACAGGATCCAGCCAAATTACTATACCTTCAGGATGTTAAACTTCATGTTGTCCAAAAGAGCCTGGGCTGACAATGTTGTTCCCTCAACAGAAGGCGGTCTACGTTTCATACAGTGGCAATGCCCTGATTCCACAGCAGGGCTAGTACAGGGGCCAGCACTTTGGTAAATACCCAATGAGAGAGGCTAAACGGTAGGGCCATGAATTGGTAGTGTAGGGGTCCCATGGCAAAGCAGAGGGACTGCTTTGCCATATTAAAAGTCACATTTCTTTCTACTTTCTTAAAATGCTTTTACATGCTAAGGTAAAATAATTACACAGTAAAAGCAAAGAAAAGGAGGTGCACCAACCTGCATGTAACAAATTAATAAATTGAGCAAAATGAAAAAATAAAGGAACTCACAGTAATGACTGCAGGGCTTGACAAAGGAGTCTCCTATGAAACATGTTGCCTAGCAACTACCTACTACAGAATTTCTCTGCTCCAGACCCGAAGGCTTTGCGCTACACCTGATCAGCAGGACCTGTGTTTGCTGTGTTTTTCCAAGCTCCAGCAAAGATCCAGTATGGTTCACTCACACCATCCAGCTCCACCACTGGAGCTGTGAGTTTACCCTTTCCTGGCCAGGCTTTTGATAGATGACAATCCTGCAGTCATTACTGAGAATGGCCTTCATTCTTCCTTTTTGCTCAATGTAGTCATTACTTGCAGGTCAGTGTGCCTCTTTTCTCTGTATCTTCCTGTTTATTGCAACTAAAGACTATCCCAGTCCTGTGAGATTGACGGCTGCATACCTATATCATAGTTCCAAGTATCTCAGCACTTATTTGTGCAACTCACAGCTCCTTTTTTGTTGTTGTTTGGAAACAACTTGTGTTTGTGAATGAGAACTGGGAAATCCCTATTGTTCATGTCCCCCTTCTTGTGACATGTGAAGTTGCTATTTATATAAAACCTTTGTTTTACAAATGAACATTTATTATAGTATAGTGTGCACCCATAACACTGGATTCACAAAGTGTCATGGGTTGTCAAAAGAGCATGCACTTTATTTAACTGTGCGTAAATATTAGCTACAGCTATGGAACTCTAAACAGCTAGATTTTTTTTAGTAAAGCAGCTAGTTCCACCTGCTGGCAGGATATGAAAATACAATATATATATATATATATATATAATCAAGATTTTATATTTACCTAAAAAGAGAAACAATATATTTAGAAATGTTTTTTTTTTTTAGCCCTGAAATAAAGAACATACATACAAGACAATCCTACATGGTTTTACATTTCTTATTAGTTGGCATTAAGGATAGCCTGTTATAAAGTCTTACCCAACTGCATACTGGTATGTTATACAGTGCACTTGGAAAATATTCACAGCGCTTCACCTTTTCCACATTTTGTTATGCTACAGACTTATTCCAAAATGGATTAAATTTATGATTTTCCTCAAAATTCTACAAACAATACCCCATAATGACAACATGAAAGAAGGTTGTGTGAAATCTTTGCAAATTTATTTTAAAAAAAAGAAAGAAAAAAAATCACATGTACATAAGTATTCACAGCCTTTGCTCAATAATTTGTTGAAGCACCTTTGGCGCCAATTACAGCCTCAAGTCTTTTTTAATATGATGCTACAAGCTTTGCACACATATTTTTGGGTAGTTTCTCCCATTCTTCTTTGCAGGACCTCTCAAGCTCCATCAGGTTGGATGGGGAGTGTTGGTGCACAGCCATTTTCAGATCTCTCCAGAGATGTTCAATCGGGTTCAAGTCTGGGCCCTGGCTGGGCCTCTCAAGGACATTCACAGAGTTGTCCCATAGCCACTTCTTTGTTATCTTGGCAGTGTGCTTAGGGTTGTTGTCCTGTTGGAAGATGAACCTCTGTCCCAGTTTCAGGTCCAGAGCATTCTGGAGCAGGTTTTCATCAAGGATGTCTCTGTACATTGCTCCATTCATTTTTCCCCTGATCCTGACTAGTCTCCCAGTTCCTGCTGTAGAAAAACATCCTCACAGCATGATGCTGCCACCATGCTTCACTGTAGGGATGGTATTGGCCAGGTGATGAGAGGTGCCTGGTTTCCTCCAGACATGATGCTTGCGATTCAGGCCAAAGAGTTCAATCTTCATTTCATCAGACCAAAGAATTTTGATACTCATGGTCGGAGTCCTTCGGGTGCCTTTTGGCAAACTCCAGGAGGGCTATCATGTGCCTTTTACTGAGGAGTGACTTCCATCTGGCCACTCTACCATACAGGCCTGATTGGTGAAGTGCTTCAGAGATGGTTGTTCTTCTGGAAGGTTCTCCTCTCTCCAGAGAAATGCTGGAGCTCTGTCAGCATGACGATCGGGTTCTTGGTCACCTCCCTGACTAAGGCCCTTCCCCCCCCCCCAAATCGTTCAGTTTGGCCGGGTGGCCCAATCTAGCAAATGTCCCGGAGGTTCCAAACTTCTTCCAGTTATGGATGATGGAGGCCACTGTGCTCATTGGGACCTTCAATGCTCCAGAAATGTTTCTGTACCCTTCCCCATATCTGTGCCTCAATACAATCATGCCTGGGAGATCTACAGACAATACCTTGGGCTTCATGGTTTGGTTTGGTTTGTGCTCTGACATGCACTATCTGTGGGACCTTATGTAGACAGGTGTGTGCCTTTCCAAATCATGTACAAATAACTGGATTTACCACGGGTGGATTCCAATCAAGTTGCAAAAACAGCTCAAGGATGATCAGTGGAAACAGGATGCTCAATTTTGAGTGTCATGGCAAAGGCTGTGAATACTTATGTACATGTGATTTTTTTAAAATAACTTTGCAAAGATTTCAAACAAACTTCTTTCACGCTGTCATTATGGGGTATGGTTTGTAGAATTTTGAGAAAAATATTTAATTTAATCCACTTTGGAATAAGACTGTAACATAACTAAATGTGGATAAGGCGAAGTGCTGTGAATACTTTCCGGGTGCACTGTATATAAAACAAACCTGTTCTTTGTGTATACTGAACTTCCTACTGTATACTTACCTTGTGTGAGGACCAATCCACCACCAAACCTTGCATTTCTTTGTGAGCTTGTATTTTGTGAAGAAGTTAAAATGTACACATTGGAGTACAATTGCTATATTTACCCCAGGATGTTGCTTTCCCCTTGCGTGGATCAAATATACACTTGTTCTGATTATTGTACCTGTGCTCCCTCTGTAAAGGACTAGCTCACTTTTACAAAAAATAAAATAAATGCAATTTTTTTTGCAGGTAAAAAAAAAATATTAATTTATTATTTTTTTTGTTAGGAACCTGTAAAGCATTGCCATAGGTTGTCGGGACTTGTAGTTTTCCCCATTCACAATACACTATGAATGAATGACACGGCCGGGCGGGTGGAGAAGATCCCCTACTCGCTGTCTATGGGCCCTTTCACACCGAACGCAGTTGGATGCATTTTGAAGTGCACTCTAATTGCATAGACAGCCCAAAATCAAGGTAACCCTATGGGCATAGTTCACATCATTGCAGTGCAATTCAGTGCAGTTAAAAAAAAAAAAAAAAAAACAACATGCTGCATTTTTCTGCACCGCAAATGCAGGGAACTCGCTACAAAAGCACCACATCGCAGCCTTTAAGCCAAGAAAGCCAAGCCCAAAAACGTATAGAAAAATAAACTTTATTTACCCTGAACAAGGAGAGAGCGCAGCAGGGACTGAACTTTATTACAGATAACTCCTGTACAAAAATAAAAAGGAAAGTTTCATACCAAATTACTGTACAGATCTTAAAGTGTTTCTAAAGGCATTTTTTTTTTAAATTAAAATAATAAACATCTTATACTTACATGTACTGTGCAATGGTATTCACAGAATGGCCCAATCCATCTCTTTTGGGTTCACCTGTCAGCACTCTTTGCTTCTCCTTTTCTGTGTGTGCCCCCCATAGCAAACCACTTGCTATGGGGGCAGAAGTGTGGACTCCATCCTAAGTCAGGCTGTGTGCATCCATAGACACAAGCATGATGGCTCCTCCTCACATCATTTGATAGACAGCAGCAAGAGCCAATGGCTCCCACTGCTGTCTCAGTCCCTGTGAGTAGAGGGAGAGAGGAGAGAAGAGATGCAGCTGGGCACTACGATGGATCAATTGAGGACTCAGCATTTAGTGAGATATGGGAGCACAGCAAGTTGTAAAACATTTTTTACTTTAATGCAGGGAATGCATTAAAGTGGATGTAAACCTAATCCATTAAATTTGACCTAAGCACATATATCTGTAGTGTTTTCTTATCTCTCTCCAAGGCACTAAGTCCTGTGTCTTTCTCCTGCTCCATTCTTCTGTTATCAGCATGACAACTTCTGACAAGTTCTCAGGCAACCAAAATAAAACCAGCCTGAAATTTGTGTCGGGGGAGGTTGCTATAAATAGATTAACAGAGAGCTTGACTTGTCACAGCACAGCTCTGCACGTCTCTGCTTATGTGGAGGGGGGGGTGTGCCTTTCCTCCAAGCAGCTGTCTTGGCTGTATGCTTAGACTCCAGTACTGAACAGGAAGAGAAAAATCTCTAACACTATCTGCACTTTCTAAAGAATATATAAAAGCTAAAGACCACAGATATACATGTAAAACATATGTAAGGAGAGTTGTTTCATCTCTGTGTATCATCTGAGCTGTTCACATCACTGGGTATATGTGAGGGTTTACATCCACCTTAAGGTAAAAACGTTTTAGCTTTAGAAACGCTTTAAAGAAATACACAGATCACACCAAAACTCATGTAATAATACATATGCCTCTTGTATTTAGACAATATTTGCTTATCATGCAGTTCACTTTTAAAGATAATTTTAAATATATGAGCCTTTATAGCGGTCTCTTCGGTTGCTAGTCCCCAGGTTGTTATGCTTATCCTATGGCTTTAATACTCTGTGAGATACTGACCCAAAACAAGCATGCTGGTGGGCCTTCAGACATACTGGCTGCATACTTGTTCTGGGCCATAAGCAAGGCTCGACAAACCCAATGCAACTAGAAACTGCGCCCTGGCGCTTGGGCCTTTGTCAGCCCATTTCCCAGGCGTAGAAATTCTTATTGCCTGGACGTCCTCCCAGAACTCTGCCCCCCTGCGCTCTCCCGGGGCACGCATCGGGTATGCTCTGTGATTGCTGTGTGCTTCAGACACACAGCTTAGCACAGATCGAGGTAATGGGCCAATCACAGCGGCCTTTTACCATGTGATCAGCTGTGTCCAATCATAGCTGATCACACTGTAAACAGACTTGCCGGTTATTGGCAGTACTTTCCTCACATGCTGTCACAGCATGAGGAAAGTAGAGCCTGCAACTGGCAATTCTGGCAGGCACATTTACACTGATTATCAGTGCAGCCCATCAGTGCCTCCTCATCAGGGCAGCCTATCAGTGCCCATCAGGGCAGCCTCATCAGTGAAGAAGAAAAAATACTTATTTGCTAAATTTTCTAACAGAAATTAAAGAGGTTGTAAACCTCAGAAAAAAAAAAAAAACCCTGCAAGACAAAGGCATAATGAGCTAGTATGCATACTAGCTCAATATGAAACACCTTAGAATGATGCCCTGAATCGGCGTTGGCACTCCGAGTACAGAGCCGACATCATCTACTTCTGGGTTTGCCGCGATGACGCCACTACCGTGCATGCGTACGGGAGCCGCTAGTTATGCCACAGTTTAGGAGATATTCAGTATATGTGCTGCTGCCAATGTCATTGGCGCATGCGCACTGAAAAAAATAAAACCCCCGTGGTGATTAAATACCACCACAAGAAAGATCTATCTGTGTGAAAAAAATTATAAAAGTTTCATATGGGTACAGTGTTGCATGACCGCACAATGGTCATTCAAAGTGTGACAGCACTGAAAGCTGAAAATTGGCCAGGGCAGGAAGGGGGTGAAAGTGCCCGGTAGGCAAGCGTTTAACAAATAAAAAAAACCTTAGCTCTGCTGCTTAACCAAGCTAAAATGTTTCTTCTCTTCTACACCACCATGTATTTTCCATGTGCAAATCTGTGTGGTGCATCAGTAAAGATACACATCAGGGCTACATAAAAGAAGGGGTTTTGTCGCTGAAAATAAAGCTTGGCTAGTTTAAAAAAAAAAAAAAAAAAACTTGGCTCCTAACTTTGTTTAGCTGGCTCCTAGATTCAAAGCAAATTTGTCAAGCCCTGGTCATAAGACTAGTTACTTGGTGAAGCCATAAAAATAGGATTTTTTGACTTACTGTAAAATCATTTCATTGACGGACGCAGCAGCTCTATTCATGACATGTGGGTTATGCCACCTTTCACTAGGAGTGTACTAGGCAGAACACAGTTCAGCTAAAAGTAGACACAGCCCCTCCCAGATGGCAGCCCTCGCTTGGTATAACCCCTCCACCCTGCTAAGCACACTCAGTTCGTAACAAGCAGTACAAACTCAACAAAAGAGGGGTGGGTGCTCTGTCCGTCAATTAACTCAGAGAAAAGGATTTTATGGCAAGTCAAAAAATCCTATTTTCTCTTTCTTTCAGTGACGGACGCAGCAGCTCTATTCATGACATATGGGGATGTCCCAAAGCAGTGTCAAAACGAGGGGTGGGTAACGCAACAAACTGTACCCAACAGAAGAGCTCTCCATGAGGAGCCAGACGCGCCTCACACCGCCGCCTGCAAAACTTTGCGGCCAAAAGCAGCATCCGAGGATGCTGAAACATCAACTTTGTAAAACTTTGAAAAGGTGTGCACAGAGGTCCAAGTAGCCGCCTTGCACACTTGAGACACCGACGCCTGATGTCAGAAAGCCCAGGAGGTGCTAATCATAGTGGTAGAGTGAGCCATGACCGGAAAAGGGGGCTCCAGACCCCGAACAGTATACGCACGGGTCACCGTCTGTCTCATCCAACGGGAAATAGTGGCCGACGAGGCCGCCAAACCCTTGCGCGGGCCATCCACCGTGACAAAGAGCGCATCCAATCTCTGAAAGGAGGCCGCAGCTGCCAAATACACCTGCAGAGCCCTGACCACGTCCAGGAAGTGCAAGGCAACCTCCTTGGGGTGAGACGGGTGCGGGCACAGCGAAGGAAGGACAATGTCCTCATTAATGTAAAAAGAAGAGACCACCTTCGGTAAAAAGGAAGGCAACGGGCGCAAAACCGCCTTATCCCTATGTAAGACCAGATATGGAGACCTATAGGACAGAGCCGCCAGCTCAGACACCCGCCTGGTGGATGTGATAGCCACCAGGAAAGCCACCATCTGTGAAAGCAGCTGCAAAGAGATTTCCCTGATATTTTCGAAGGGCGGCTTGTGAAGCACTGAGAGGACCATGTTAAGGTCCCATGGTGCCAAAGGCGACCGTACCTGGGGGGCGACATGACGAACCCCTTGTACAAATATAAGAATCATGGAATGCGTCGCCAAGGGACGCTGACAAAAGATCACCAGACTTGTGGTCCAGGCCCTGTTGAAGGCCAGCACCCATGCAACCGAAAAAGAACGGGGGTTCCACCCCCCGCTTTGTACCAGGCAATGTAAGCCTTCCAGGTGCGGTGGTATAGCTTACGTGAAGTGGACTTACGCGCCTTGAGCATGGTGGGAATCACCGATTCCGAAACCCCGCGAGCCCTCAACACCTGGGATTCAATAGCCAGGCCGTTAAAGCCAGCGAGGGTAAAGCAGGGTGCAAGATGGGCCCCTGGGAGAGCAGATCCTCGTGAAGCGGGAGGCGCCCAGGAACATCCACCACCATCCACACCACGTCGGCGTACCGGGGACGCCGAGGCCAATCCGTCGCTACCAGAATTGTTGGGATCCCCTCTGCCTCTATTCGGTGCAACAGGCACGGAAGCAGCTTGAGAGGGGGAAAGGCATAGAGGAGCCGATACCAGGACCACGGAGCCACGAGGGCGTCCGCAGCGTCTGCCAACGGATCCCTTGTTCTGCTCACGAAGGTTTGCACCTTCCGATTGAGCCGGGACGCTAGCAGGTCCACGTCTGGCGTGCCCCACTTTAGACAGATCTGGCAGAACACGTCTGGGTGCAGGGACCACTCTCCCTGATCCAGCCTCTGGCGACTGAGGTAGTCCGCCTGCCAATTTTCTACACCCGGAATGTAAACGACAGAGACTGCCGGCACGTGAAGTTCTGCCCACCTCAGAATGTGACCCACTTCTGACGCCGCTGCCGAGCTTCTCGTTCCGCCCTGATGATTCACATAAGCCACTGCCATGGCGTTGTCTGACTTAACTCAAGACAGGCCGACCTCGCAACCTCACCGACCAGTGGGAGAGGCAAAGCCTGATGGCCCTAAGTTCCAGCACATTGATCGGGAGACAAGACTCCTCCGGAGACCAGCGACCCTGGGCCGACGTCAGCCCCAGGACCCCTCCCCCAGCCGATTAGGCTGGCGTCCGTAGTGACCATCGTCCATTCCAAGGGGAGTAACGAGTTCCCCAGCCGCAGGGCCGGGGCCCACAGCCACCGGGCGAGGGAGGACCGGGTCTGGCGATCCAAGCTGATCACCTGATCCAAGGACGAAGGGGACTTGTCCCACCGCAGCAGAATTGCCCGCTGCAGGGACCGGGTGTGACTCTGGTAGTGGAGATCCCCTACCGCAAAGCGCAGGAAGCGCTGGTGTCGAGCGCATATGGGGACATGCAAGTATGCGTGTTTGATGTCCAAGGAAGCCAAGAAGTCTCCCTGGCGAAACACCGCCACCACAGAATGGACTGACTCCATTCTGAATTTCCGCACCCTCACAAAGAGATTGAGCGCCTTCAGGTCCAGGACAGGCCTGACCCCATCCTTCTTTGGAACCACAAAGAGGTTGGAGTAAAACCCGCGGAAACGTTACACGGACGGAAGCGGAACAATCACCCCCTGACTGAGCAAGTCTTGCACAGCACCCAACAGGGCCTGCCATCGCTCTGGGGGAGCCTCAAATTGGAGGCGAAGAACCTGTCCAGGGGCTGGGTACGGAACTCTATCTTGTACCCGGACGAAACCACCTTGCGCACCCAGAGATCCGAAATGCGTGAGGTCCACCGGTCCGTGAACCCCAAGCGACCTCCCCCCACCCGAGCAAAGGGCAGGGGCAGCCCATCATGCAGAGGAGGGCTTCTCCGACTTCCGCTGCCAGGGACGTTTTTGGCCCCCCGCAGCGGCCTTAGCGGGCTGAGAGCCCTTGCCCATCGCATGGGGCGCACAAAAAAGATGGGCCCGGCTTACATTGGGGCTCCTTACCCCGTCTGGGCTCCGGGAGGAAAGTGCTCTTCCCCCCCGTGAGATCTTTGATGATCTCATCCAGGGAAGCCCCAAAAGCCGACCACCTTGGAAGGGCAGGTCCGCCAGGCCCTTCTTTGACGCCTGGTCACCCGACCAGCATTTTAGCCAAAGCAGGCGCCTAATAATGACTGCAAAGACAGACAGCTTCGACAGCACAGGGGCCATGTCCAGTGCCGCATTACAGAGATACCCAAGGCCCTGGGCCAGCTGGTGTGCCAGCTGCACTGATTCAGGAGGGACCTGAAGGCTGCCCAAATCCCGGTGTAGAATGGTCGCCCATTCCGTAAGCGCCTGCGCTACCAGCGCCGTGGCCAGTGCCGGTCGCATGGCCGACCCCGCCACAACGAACATTGCCTTGGACACCGCTTCAGTACGGCTATCGGCCGGGTCCTTAAAAGAAAGAGACCCCTCCATCGGAATAGTGGTCACCTTGTTCAGACGAGCCACCGGCGGGTTCACCGTAGAAGATGCCCACTCCTGTAACAGGGCGTCTTCAAAGGGGTAGCGCACAGAAAACCGTTTGGGCATGGTGAAAGAACTCTGAGGCCTTTGCCATTCCTTATACACAAACTGATCGAAATACGGCAAATAAGGGAACACCTTAGGGGCCCGGGCTGGCTTGTGCGACCCGAAAGCGTACACCACTTCCTGTGCCGCTCCAGCTGGCCCCAGTTTCAGCGTCTCACGGACCGCTGAAATCAAAGAGCCCACCAGCGCCTTCTCGTGAGCCAAGGTGGCCCCCGAGGACTCCTCCTCACCATCGGAGGGGTCCCCGAGCTCACCATCCGACAGCTCAAGGGGGGTCCCCGTCACGGCGGAGCCCCCCACCTCTTCTGATTCCTACCCAGATGATAGGGGAGGGGTAGCCTTTTCTTCGCCACCCTGCAGTCACGGATCGGCTCCACCCGGAAGAAAAAATCCTCCAGGATCGCAGTCAATTTGTTAAGAGGGACCACAGGTCCCAGCGCGCCCAGAGCCACACCGGAGACCTCTGATGGGGGAAGCACCTGCTTCAACCGCCATTGCGCCACCCACCCAGACACACCACCAGCCCCAGAGGCCTGTGTACCGGGACCAGGCGCCCCCACCATCCCAAAAAAAAGGCGCCGCACAGGGTCCCAAGGGCACCCAGGAGGACTCACCACACCGCCCGCTTCCTACCCTGGGAGAATGCTGCTAAAGACTGCTGCTGCCTCGTGCCGCCCTGCTGCCACTGCGTCCCCCACATGCTGAATGCGCTCCGGTACAGGAACGAGTGCCAACACACTAGGGACTGCCAAACATGGCCACCGTTTCCACTAGAGGCCAAACCGCGCAGTCGGCCACCGCAAAATAGCGGCTGGGCAGTTGAAAAATGGCTCCGACTGCCCGCCGATGGGAGCTTAGACAGTGGCTCAGGCTCGAGGAGACATGCCGGGGGGGAAGGAATGCAGTCAGGGGGGACAGGTAGCAGCGAACGGAGGGAGGAGGCCAACCTAACACCCCAGGGGGGGAAAACCCACCTGCTCCCCCACACCCCGGTGAGGGGCGTTTACCCATCCTGACAGGCGTAGCGGGTAACCCACCCGAGACAGACCTGCCACCCCGCTACTCTGGGGAGAGCTGCCGGGCATGCGACACCCGTGACGCGAGCCTGAGGACCCGGTCCTAAGTGCGCTGGCGGGACGTTTAACCCGCCGGCCATCCCGCATGGAACAGGGCCCGGTTGGCCGCGCTGGGGAGACTACCTGGATCTAGGATATCCAGCCTGTCACCCAGCCGGCTACTTGATTGTAGTCTTCATCAGATTTCTTGAAAAAAATAAAAAAACGGGGAACCACAGGTCCCAGCAGGGAGCCAGGTCCTACTCCTTGCACTAGGCAGAAAAAAACTGAGTGTGCTTAGCAGGGTGGAGGGGCTATACCAAGTGAGGACTGCCCCCTGGGAGGGGCTGTGTCTGCTTTTAGCTGAACTGTTTTCTGCCTAGTCCACTCCTAGTGAAAGGTGGCATAACCCACATGTCATGAATAGAGCCACTGCGTCAGTCAATGAATGAAAGAGAAATGAGTGTGACAGCAAGGTAACTTTCAAATTCTAAAAAGTCATTAATGGCAGTGCCCATATCTCTAAAATGACAGGTTAACTTTATTCTTTGGACCATAATTAATCATTAAATTATAAAAATATTTTCATCATAATTTACCTGCGTTCTTTGGTGTAAGGGTCACCGTCATTCACATCTGGATTTCCTATTCTCCTAGGCAACAGTAATATTTCTCATTTTTTAATCCATCAAATATTACAGCCGCCAACTCTAGTTAGATTTTAAATATTTGCTGCTTTTAAAAAGGGAGATTGTTGATTTTATCTTTTTTTTTAAAAGTATTTTATTAGTTACACATAGGCACCAACAATATGCCAAAGAAACAAAGTACACTAGCAGTGAATACATCTCTGTTGCACAATATTAGTATTACATACCCAGGTAATGAGTATTGAAGAAAAAAAAACAAAAAAAAAGAACAGAGAACAAAACAACAAAAATAAATCATTAACAAAGGAAAACAGCTGGCGGCCATGGCACTCTTGTTCAAAAGATTTACACTCCAGACTAGTCCTGATTAAACATATCATATCTAGAAATCAGCACACAGGGGTCTTGTTAGCAACCGTAGAGAAATTTATCACACATTCACATTAGACTTCAATTTACCCAGAGACTTTAGAAGTCCATTCCGACCATATATTATTACATTTCTTTGTGGACCCTCTTGCAGTATATGTTCTCCCAATATATACCTTGCAGGGTTACATATATTTGGTAAAGCTAGTTTTGTCTCCATAAAGGAGGTAATCTCGGACCAAAACTTTCGTATCCGCAGAAAATCCCGGAACATATGGAAGAAGTTTCCCTCTGCACCATGGCACCTACAGCATTCAGGAGAGTCTAACCTGCCCATTTTTATATAAAGGAGATGGTGTAAAATATATTCTGTGCAAATAGTTCATTTGAATTATCTTATCGCCTGCAGCTATAACACTCGGCAACTGATCGCCCAGAACTGTCCATCTGATTTTATCTTTGATTTACTATGAATTCTTAGGGGGAACAACCACCAAAATCACCTGAAATTCACATTCTCTATCTGAACCAACCAGTGAAAAACTTTTAATCCAGATGAAAAATGAGCAAAGGTAAAACTTAAGTATAACTAAAGGCAAAGGTTTTTTTTTAAGTTTTGGACAGAGTAGAGAGAGATTAGAGCCCATCAGTTTTTATTGCTGTCTGTGCCCCTGTTAACCACTTGCCGACCAGCAGCAGGTCAGCTCGTTCCCGCGAATCGCCTTCATTGTACGTCAGTCACGGGAACAGGTGGTGTGGGCGCACACCCACTGGCCAGAGGGAGATCAGCGGGTGGGGCAGACTCGATGTCCGCTGGCCACCCGCAATCGCTCCAGAGAGACAAAGAACGGAGATCTGCCAATGTAAAGAAACAACAGATCGCCATTCTGTCAGGGGAGTTGAGTGAGATTGTCTGTTTCTTAGAAACACCTCCCAAGGAACACATTTAACCCCTTGATCACCACTAGTGTTAACCCCTTCCTATTGATCCTATTGGATCTTTCACTAAGAGAGGAACGGAGTTGCAGGATATCCAAAGGCTATTCCTAAAACTATTTTTGACCACCTATAAAAAGGGGTCAAAAGGTTCTGATGAGTTGCCATCTTTATGAGCACTGGTGGATATCACACTTACCAAGCAATTAAGGATGCACATGGTGTTGGGATAAACCTATGGATTTCATATTAGTAATCACAAATTATGCTAAATATATGGACTTTTGCAACAGTATGATTTATAATTATTAATCATTTAAGCGATCATTGATGGTTCACCTGTTTATGATTAGGATAAGTGGAACACATTGCGGAAATAGTTTTTTTCAATAAAAATGTCATAAATCTATCCCCTAATTTGTAGACGCTATAACTTTTGCACAAACCACTCAATATAGGTTTATTGTGATTTTTTTATTTACCAAAAATATGTAGAATATATATTGGCCTAAACTGAGGAAGAAATTTGTTTTTTTATATATTTTTTGGGGATATTTATTATAGCAAAAAGTAAAACATTTTTTTTTTTCAAAATTGTCACTCTTTTTTTTTTGTTTATAGCGCAAAAACCGCAGAGGTGATCAAATACCACCAAAAGAAAACTCTATTTGTGGGAAAAGGACGTCAATTTCGTTTGGGTAAAGCGTCGCACTACCGCGCAATTGTCAGTAAAAGCAACGCAGTGCCGTATTGCAAAAGTTGGCCTGGTCAGGAAGGGGGTAAATCCTTCCGGTCCTTAAGTGGTTAACCACTTCAGCCCCGGAAGGATTTACCCCCTTCCTGACCAGAGCACTTTTTGCGATACGCCACTGCGTCGTTTCAACTGACAATTGCGCGGTAGTGCGACGCTTTACCCAAATTAAATTGATGTCCTTTTTTCCCCACAAATAGAGCTTTCTTTTGGTGGTATTTGACCACCTCTGCAGTTTTAATTTTTTGCGCTATAAACAAAAAATGAGCGACAATTTTGAAAAAAGAACAATATTTTTTACTTTTTGCTATAATATATATCCTAAAATATATAAAAAACTAAATTTCTTCCCCAGTTTAGGCCAATATGTATTCTGGTACTTATTTTTGGGGAAAAAAAAAAAATTTGCAATAAGCGTACATTGGCTTGCGCAAAAGTTTTTTACTAGTAATAGCGGCGATCTGCGATTTTTATCGGGACTGCGATATTGTGGTGGACATTTCAGACACTTTTTTGGGACCATTGTCATTTATACAGCGATCAGTGCTATGAAAATGCACTGATTACTGTGTAAATGACACTGACAGGGAAGGGGTTAACACTAGGGGCGATCAAAGGCTTAAATGTGTTCCATGTCAGTGTGTTCTAACTGTATGGGGGCTGAGATGACTGGGGGAGGAGAGAGATCGTTGCACCCATATACTGGGAACATACGATCACTCTCCTCTCCCTTGTCAGAACGGGGATCCACTTGTTTACATTCACAGATCCCCGTTCTGTCACTGCGGGGAAGCAATCGCGGGTAGCTGGCGGACATGGAGTCCGCCCCACCCGCTGCTTGGCTCCCCCACTAGCCAGTGAGCACACATCCGGCCGGCGCGCATGTGCCTACAATACACACTCCCGCGCACACCGTTAAGTGACGGCGATACGCGCAGGAGAGCCATGTTGCCGCCGTCAATCCACAGCGGACGGTCAGCAACTGGTTAAGGAGATTTTCCCATTCTATTTGTATGGTTTACCATTATCATTGAAAGTAAAAAGAAAACCCCAGTTTTTGGGTTGTCCCCAAAAAAGTAATAGATGGGAAATCTTCCAATTGTGACACTAGTTCTGGTGAACTGGGGGTCCCCAAAATATTCCTTTAATTTGCAGAGATACCCTCACTTCCTCTTTGGCTATAGGACAGGAAGTGAAGGGAAAGCTCTGCATGGGACAGAGATGGTGAAAAAAAAATCTGACAGCAGTTATAACCCTCCCTTATTCTATCCAAAGTGGAAAAAAAAAAGTTTTGCCCATAGTTCTACTTTAAAGTGGAAGTAAATGAAAAAAAAAAAAAAAAAAGAAAAAGTGGGACCCTGAAGGATAATGTCATAATGTGCTAGTATGCATCACATAGTAGCACATTTTGACAGACTTGCCGAAAAAAGGGATTTTATTAAAACTTACCGTAAAATCCTTTTCTCCGAGTTCACTGACAGACGCAGCTCTTCATGACTTTATGGGGTTTTATGTTCGTCCTACTAGGAGTTAACTAGGCAGGGAAAAGAATCAGCTGGCCCCTCCCTTGGGGGCCATCCTCTCTTTCTACATCAAACCCCCTCACAGAATAGCTCTTCAGTTCGTACACAAGCCGTACCAAAACAGAGCCCAGAGGGGTGGGTGCTGCGTCTGTCAGTGAACTCGGAGAAAAGGATTTTACGGTAAGTTTTAATAAAATCCCTTTTTCTCCTTACGTTCACTGACAGACGCAGCTCTTCATGACTTTGTGGGGACGTCCCCAAGCTGTGTCAATAAAAGAGGGGTGGGTAAACGCAAACAACTGTACCCAACTGAACCTCTGAGAAGTCGCCAGACGCGCTTACACTGCCGCCTGCAGAACTTTGCGGCCAAAGGCAGCATCCAAAGATGCGAACACATCAACTTTATAAAACTTAGTAAGACAGGAGGTTGTCTCGCATCGGAAGCCGCCAGGGGGCGTCTGCCCCCATTTGCACCACGTCGGCATACCAGGTGCGCCGAGGCCAATCCGGGGCCACCAGAATGGTCGGAATTCCTTCCATCACTATTCTGCGGAAGCAGACGTATGGGAGGAAAGGCGTACAGGAGGCGATAACGGCTCCAAGGAGCCACCAGGGCATCCGTGGCCGCTGCCAACGGATCCTTTGTCCTGGACACAAAGGTTCTCACCTTGTGATTGAACCTAGACGCCATGAGATCCACATCCGGTGTCCCCCTTTGTGGCAAATCTGATTGAACACCTCCGGGTGAAGGGACCACTCCCCCTGGTCCAGCTTCTGGCGACTGAGAAAGTCCGCCTGCCAGTTCTCCACACCTGGGATGTAAACCGCAGAGATTGCCGGAACGTGAAGTTCCGCCCAACGCAGAATCAGCGCTGCCACCGCAGCCGCCGCTGGGCTCCGTGTGCCGCCCTGATGATTCACATACGCCACCGCCATGGCATTGTCCGATTGAATTCGAATCGGACGGCCTTGCAATCTCCTTGTCCAATGAGAAAGACACAGTCTGATCGCTCTCAGCTCCAGCACATTGATGGGTAGGCAGGCCTCCTGGGCCGACCAACGACCCTGAGCTGATAGTTGTTCCAGGACTCCGCCCCAGCCCGTCAGGCTGGCGTCCGTGGTGATTACCGTCCACCGAAGGGGCAGGAACAACTTCCCCCGAGTGAGGGCCGAGTCCCGTAACCACCAGGCGAGGGACGCCCTGGTCTGAGGGCCCAGCCGGATCGGAAGATCCAACGACCGGTGGGACTTGTCCCATTGAAACAGAATTGCTCGCTGGAGCAAACGAGTGTGACTCTGGGCAAAAGTTATCGCCTCGAACGACGAGACTATGAGCCCCAGCACCCTCATACAGAACCGCAAGGAAGACCGGCGGCGTGATAGGAGGGTGCGCACAGCCGACTGTAAACTCTGTAGCTTCGTTGGAGGGAGAAACACCTTTGCTTGTTCTGTGTCCAGAATGAGACCCAGATACTCCAGATGGCAGGAAGGAGACACCGACGACTTCTGCAGGTTGAGTAACCAGCCGAAGTCCCGCAATGACCATTGCGATGTTCACATTCTCCTCCAGGGCAGAGACAGAGTCCGCTCGCAGGAGCAGATCGTCCAGGTACGCCACTATGGCAATGCCCCTCTGACGCAGCAACGCCAACACCGGGGCCAGTAACTTCGTGAACACCAGGGGCACGGAGGTCAGGCCGAAGGGAAGAGCTACAAATTGAAAATGGCGATCCCCAACCGCGAACCGCAGAAAATGCTGATGTCGTGGATGGATGGGTACATGGAGGGACGCATCGTGTATGTCTAATGACGCTAGGAATTCCCCCTGGTGCAGGGCGGCCACGACCGATCAAACAGATTCCAACCAGAATTTTCGCGCCCTGACAAATCTGTTTAGGGCCTTCAAGTCCAGGATGGGCCGAAAATCGTCCCCTTTTTTGGGCACCACAAAGAGATTTGAGTAAAAGCCTCAAAATCTCTCTTCTGAAGGAACCGGTACAATCACTCCTTGTTCTGAGAGAGAGCCTGTACTGCCCTGGAAAGGGCCAGCCTGCGCTCCAGCGGGAGGTTTAAATTTGATGGGAAGAACCTGTCTGGGGGTAGAGTGATGAACTCTATCCCCCGGTGGACACCACCTCGCAGACCCAGCGGTCGGAAAAGCGAGCCAGCCACCGATCTGCGAACCCCCGAGGCGTCCCCCCACCCGACACTCGGGTGGGGACGCCCCATCAGGCTGAGGAAGACTTGTCTTTCGTCTTTCCTGGTTTGCGCTGCCACTGCCGGCGTCCGGCCCCTGCAGCAACCTTACTGGAACGGGTTCCCTTGCTTGCCGTGCCAGATGCACGAAAAAGCTTCTTCTGACCAGACGTAGCAGGCACCTGTCTACGGCGGAACTCACGCCTGCGGGGCTCCGGAAGGAAAGTACTCTTGCCTCCTGTGAAATCCTTAATGATTTCATCAAGGCGCGAGCCCAATAGGCGCCCACCCTGAAAAAGGAAGATCAGCCAAACCTAGTTTGGAAGCGTGGTCATCCGACCAGGATCGCAGCCAAAGAGTTCTGCGAAGTCTAATGGCTGATATCGATATTCTAGACAGCAAGGGCAGAACATCCACCGCCGCATCACAGAGGTATTTAATCCCCTGGAGTAAAAACTCAGCCTTCTGCGGTGCCTCCATCAGGCGACTGCCCACCAGGTCCAACTTAAGTTCCTCCATGCACTCAGAGAGGTACTGCGCTGCCATGGCCACAGCCAAAGCAGGTCGCACTGCGGCGCCCGCGTTCAAGAACAAGGACTTCAAAGGTGCCTCTGTTCTTCTATCAGCAGGATCCTTGAAAGAAGGGGTCCCCTCCATAGGAATGGTAGTCGCCTTGGTAAAGCGTGCAATAGGCGGATCCACCGCAGGAGATTCCCATTTCTTTAGGAAACTCTCCTCAACAGGATAGCGTTCAGTAAAACGGCCAGTCAGTGAGGAGGAACGCCGGGGTTGCTGCCATTCACGATATAGGAAATGGTCAAAAAATTAATTGTAATG
The DNA here is from genome assembly GCA_018402905.1 of Glandirana rugosa. Lineage (NCBI taxonomy): Eukaryota > Metazoa > Chordata > Amphibia > Anura > Ranidae > Glandirana > Glandirana rugosa. The sequence goes on along the minus strand of BLSH010320690.1, from coordinate 522,785 downwards.
ATATGACCTGGGGGCCTTGGGGGGCCTAGAAGAGCCGCACACATAGGCAGATCGCGATTCGCCCGCTTGATCCAGCTGCAACTTGGTGCGAATGCCAGCGATAATGGTGGCGACCAGCACATTGTCCAGGTCAGCCACTGGCTCTTGGTCCTCCTCAGTTACCATGTCACCCGTGTCCTCATCAGACAAGTCCCCCGGGGTCTCTAAGACCCCTGAAGCCACCTCAGACTCAGAATCTTTGAACAGACTACTCCTGTGC
>BLSH010320690.1:486276-500033 GCA_018402905.1 Glandirana rugosa | reverse complement strand
GCACTTATATGCAGCGATGATGAGCACTGTTAGGCGGCACTGATAAGCAGCACTGACGGGTACTGAGAGGTGGCACTGATATACAGCACTGATGGGCACTGATATGCAGCACTGACGGACACTGCTAAGCGCCACTGATGGGCACTAATAGACAGCACTGATTGGCACTCATAGGCGGCACTGGGCACTGATAGGTGGCACTGATAGGTGGGCACTGGTGGGCACTGATGTGTGGCACTGGTATGCATTGATAGGGGCACTGGTGGGCATTAATAGGGGCACTGGTGGGCACATACATTAATAGGGGCTCATTCCCTGGTGGTCTAGGGTGGCATCTGAAGGTGGCACTGAGTGAAGGTGGACCTGAGCATTATGTCACTTACCTGGTGGTCTAGGGGGGTCTCCCTGGTGGTATAGATCAGCTCCCTGGTGGTCCCTGGTCAGCTCCCTGGTGGTCCTGGGTGGGCACATCCCTGGGCAGGCTCCCTGGTGGTCTAGGGTGGCGATCCGAGGGAGGGCTGTGCTGATAAATTATCAGCACAAACCCTCCCTGTCAGGGATGCAGCCGATCGGCTCTCCCCTCATCAGGTCTGCAGACCTGGGTACAGGAAAGCCGATAAACAGCTTTCCTGTATTACACTGTGACCAGCCGTGATTGGTCACGCTGGTCACATGGTAAAGTGCTTTGGATCGAAGCACTTTACAGAGATCGGCATTGCGGGGGGTCAGACTGACCCCCCACACCACCGATCGCCGCGATGCGCGCCCCCCGGGCGCACGGCGGCTTGTTATCCTGAGGACGTCATATGACGTCCAGTCAGGATAACTGAGCCACTTCCCGGCTGTCATTCTGCATATGGCGGTCGGGAAGTGGTTAACCTTTTTTCAGTCAAGGCACCATTTAAAAATCTGCACAATCTTGAGGCACCCTATTCTAAAATGTAAAGAAAAAATAAAAACTAGAAATATTGTAAAGTAAGAATGCTTTCAAAAATATATTTACAAAATTCAAAAGTAAACGAACAGAAGAAAAATCTAAATCAAATCTAGTACTTGGTGTGACTACCCTTTGGCTTCAAACCAGCATCAAATTGTACACTTGCGTACTTGGTACACTTGCACAAAGTCAGGGATTTTGTAGGCTTATAGTCAGGTGTATGATTAACCTATTATCCCAAGCAGGTGCTAATGATTATCAATTTCATATATAGGTTGAAATACTTTTAACATTAACAAAAACAGCTGTGTAGGAGGTTTAAACAGCCAAAACTCTGCTACTCATGTGACCGTCACAGGTCATACACCATAGCAAGACTGCGCACAGGAACAAGACACAAGATACTTATACTGCATCAGCGAGGTCTCTCTCATGCAAAGATTTAAAAGCAAACTGGAGTTACAAGATGTGGTGTCCAAGCTCTTTTGAAGAAGCACAAAGAAACGGGCATGGTTGAGGACCATGGACGTTTTGGTTGGCCAAGGAAACATAATGCAGTAGATGAAAGACACATCGTGCTTACTTCCCTTTGACATCGAGAGATGTTCAGCAGTGCCATTAGCAGAGAACTGGTGGAAACCAGTGGGACCCAGGTACACCCATCTACTGTCAGAAGTCTGTCCAGAAGTGGTCTTCATGGAAGAATTGCAGACAAAAATCCATACCTCTGATGTGGAACATGGCTAAGTGACTCAACTATGCACAAAAACATAGGAACTGGGGGGCAGAAAAATGGCAGCAGGTGCTCTGGACTGATGAGTCAAAATTTCAAATATGTGGCTGTAGCTGGAGGCAGTTTGTTTGTCGAAGGGCTGGAGAGCGGTACAATAAGTCTGCAGGTAACAGTGAAGCAGGGTGGAGGTTCCTTGCAAGTTTGGGGTTGCATTTCTGCAAATGGAGTTGATGATTTTGTCAGGATCAATGGTGTCCTCAATGCTGAGAAATACAGGCAGATTCTTATCCATTATACCATACCATCAGGGAGACGTGTTTATTTATATATTTATTCTGCAGCAGGACAACAACCCCAAACATACAGCCAATGTCATTAAGAGCTATCTTCAGCGTAAAGAAGCGATGGGGAGTGCTGGAAGTGATGGATTGGTCCCTCAGAGCCCTGATTTGAACATCAATGAGTCTGTCTGGGATCACAGGAAGAGACAGAAGGATTTGAGATAGCCTATATATACAGAAGATCTGTGGTTAATTCTCCAAGATGTTTGGAACAACCTGAGTTCCTTCAAAAACCGAGTTCCTTCAAAAAACTGTGTTCAAGTGTACCTAGAATTGATGCGGTTTTGAAGGTAAAATGTGGTCACGCCAAATATTGATTTGATTTGATTTGGATTTCTCTTCTGTTCATTTACTTTTCATTTTCTTAACTGATAAAAAATAAATTATTAACACTTCTATTTCTTAAATAATTTTTAATTTACAGCATTTTTTCATACCTGCCTAAAAGTTTTACACACACCAACACACGAGTAAATGTTCATTTAGCGTGGAGTGGGTATTGTTTCTTTTAACACACCTTTGCTCACTGGTTTCTCTCTATCAGTCAGCAAATGAGACCCCAGTGCTGACGGAGAGGGGCAAACAAGACGGTGCAGGGGTCTAACATCTTATCAACCAATGACATCGATGGTTGTTACAATGGCGCATAATGCAAATCTGTGGCTTTGTGTAACTAAATGGTAAGCTTGATCCACCTGCTGGTTTGTATACAATTTTTTGGCAATTTTCAGGCATTTTGCCAAGGTACCCCTGAAGAAAACAGAAGGCACCCTGGTTGAAAAAGGCTAAATTAGACCAAAATATTAGTGTTCTGTAAGAACAATTTTCTGCATCGTCACTAGGACCAGAAAAAAGGGAAGTCTCCCCAGCAGGGACAGAAAGAGCAAAAAAAAAAAAAAATATGACAAATGCTCAGTGTAGAGGTGCCAGGCAGGGGACAGATGCAACATTAAACTGATGGTGCATCCACCTAGGTAAGTATGAATCTGAAAAAATACCCCATACTTCTCTTTTAAAGTGGAGATCCACCCATTTAAAAGTCAGCAGCTACAAAACGTATAGCTGCTGACTTTTAATAAAAAGACACTCATCTGTCCCTTGGTCCCGCGATGCAGCCGCCCAAAGCCTCGCTTCTCTTTCTCTCCTCTCTGCGGTGTTGGTATTGTAAGTGTGGGCACCCAGCTGTGACAGCTTGCTGCTTCACAACCGGGTGCGCACTGCGAGTAATGAATGTCTGGGCAATCTTCTGGGACCTGTGACGTGTCCCAGAAGATTGCAGGGGGGTTGAGGAGAACTTCCGCTTGGGGTCGCAGTGCCAGGAGTGGAAGTGGGAGCTGGGTAGCGGTCAAAACTAGGTACCCGCTCCCCCCAAAAAAAATGACATGCCAAATGTGGCATGTCAGGGGGTAAGGATTGCTTAAAGCGGAAGTTCCACTTTTGGGTGGAACTCCGCTTTAAGGATTAAAACAGTCTAGAAAATTTAGAATTGCAATACATTATGAATATCTGTACCTCATTAAATCTAAAAGCCTGGATATCTGCTACAGTGACCAGAACAAAAGACTGTACATTCCATACTGACCTGTCACACTCAGAGATGCATGAGTCACCACCTGCAGGATGGGATTGTATACCAAGCAAGTGTACGTGTCGCTGGTCTCCAAGATGACATGGACAGAGCTCTGAACGTGGAACAAGCCTTCTTCATTGGCCACTTGTGAAGTTGTGATGTTTTCAGTCAGGTTTTGTCCTTTTCCATCCTGCCATAGTATTTCAGCTTCTGGGTACCCGCGATAAGTATGGCATGTCACTGTTACATGATCACCAGGTTTAAGGCCCTCGCTAGGTTCCAGATGCAAAATTGGCTTTGTGAAGGAGGCTGTTCAGAAAAGAAGTGCATCCTTCATTTATTACACTAACAAAGCAAATGATAGCTTTACACTTTTAGGGCTCTTTCACATGGATCGCTTTACGCGGGCCTCATTCATGTCGGTTTTCCTGGCATGGGGATGCACAGGTGTAATGTGCATCCCTGTGCCGTCATCCCATTAATTTCTATTGGGGCATGCAGCTGCACAGACACAGCCGACGTGTCTTAATATGACATGCGGGTGAGTGTGGGTGTGGGTTCCAGAATGTACCCTGTATGCATTCAGGAACCCACACTCACCCACATGTCATATTAGGACACAGCGGCTTTGTCTTTGCAGCCGCATGTCCCAATAGACACAAGACCTATGCATCCCTGTGCTGGATGCTGGAAAAACACAGATCTGTACAGGACACACAGTAAAGCACCCCATGTGAAAGCACCATTAAAGTGGTTGTAAACCTCAGACATGAAATGTGAACAAAGCATATCCCTCTATAGTGTGTACTTGTCTCCGTTAACCACTTGAAGACCAGCCTTTTCTGACACTTTTTGATTATAAGTAAAAATCTGTTTTGTTTGCTATAAAATTATTTAGAACCCCAAATATTATATATTTTTTTGCAAAGGCCCTAGGGAATAAAATGGTGGTTGTTGCAATTTCTTATGACACACGGTATTTGTTTAGCAGTTTTTCAAATGCAATTTTTTTTTGGAATGATGGTGCTTTAACATTTTTTTTTTTTTAGTTAGTGTCCCTTTAATTTTTTTTTTTTTATTACTCTTATTGCTGTCACTAGAAATGTAAACATCCCTTGTGATAGCAATAAAACATGACAGGTCCTCTCCTTGTGAAATCATGAGAGTAAAAAAAAAACACTGATCTCATACTTTCAAGAAAACAAGTCTCAGTTTACATTTGCCCTAGCCAGAAATGACAAAATGCTCATAGCTTCCAGTCTTCTAGACCAGAGGTCTCCAAACTATGGCCTTTCAGTTGTTCAGGAACTACAATTCTGTGAATGTCAGCGTTTTATAATGCCTCATGGGAAGTGTAGTTCCACGACAGCTGGAGGGTCGTAGTTTGGAGATCCCTGTTCTAGACCATAGAGATGATCAGGAGATCTTCCAGTCTCTGATCAGCTGCGACAACCACTAGCTTCAGTGCCGGGCTTCCCACAGAGGAACCAACCAGTGACAGGAGGGGGGCCGTAAAAGTGATACAGTGGTTAATCAGCCGCTCGGATCACTTTTACAAGTTAGAGAATCACCTGCTGAAAATGTTGATACTGGGTTATGGCTGACAGCTGCAGCCATGGCCCATTTCTGTCTGCTTCTTTGTTCCTTTGTTATCAGCATGGATCACTTCTGACAAGTTTTCCTGGCACCAAAAGAAAAAAGGTGACAGGGGAGCACGCTCCAGCAGATTGACAGCCTTAGCTCTGTTCCTGTGTGAAGGGGGGGCGTCCCTTCCCTCCAATCAGCTGTCAGAGCTCTCCTCACTGAGTTCTGCACTGTGTAATTCAGCTCTTCAGATCAGACAGGCTTCATAAATTTTGGACTTTGAACAGATGTATAAAAAAGAGAAGACTACAGATAGACAGGCACAACTTATGTAAGAGGATTTGTTTAATTTTAGTGTATCATCTGAGGCCAGTCACATCACTAGGTATATGTAAGGGTTTATAATCACATTAAATGATGCTTACCTGCCACCTGCAGACTCACAGCAGCTGAACTGTAGTTTCCAACATTAACAAAGCATGTATAGGTGCCTTCATCAGAGAGCTGGACCTTGCGGAGAAGAAGGGACATATTGCCTTCTGGCAGTTTACGTAGAAAAAGCTGTGTACGATTGATGAAGTTTGGTTCCTGGTTTTCCAATTGCTCTTGTCCAAGGGTAAAAGCATGAACCTGCTGCAAGCTTGTTAACCTCCAAAACAAACTGAGGTTCTGTACAGAGAAGCCAGCTGGGGGAGTGAACCAGCAGGGGAGGATAACATCTTCATCAAGGATTCCAGTGACAGCAAGATCAGGGACACGAACTTCAATGGCTCCTGGAGAGGTGTACAGGAAAAATAAAAAGGAGGAAAAAACAATTAACTATCCGCTTACATGAACAGGCAGATTTTAAAATGTTTTCACTGCAAAATTGAAAATTCATGTTCTACATATAAAATGTATCTAAAAAAGCAGCACTAGTCAACAACTGAACAAACTGTATTACATAAAAATAAGAATTGAATATCTAAAGTATGTCTAATATTCTATTTGTTTTCTCACTTCAGATGATGTAGGGTAGAGGTTCTTAAAGTGTAGGGGGCACCCCCATTAGGCAATGCCGTGACACTGCAGTGGGAGCGGAGCTGGCGGTGGAAGGAGGAAGGTGTATATTCTGTACTGGCGGTGGGAGGAGGGCGGTGCATATTCTGTGCTGGCAGTGGGAGGAGGGAGGTGTATACTCTGTGCTGGCGGTGGGAGGTGTATATTCTGTGCTGGCGGTGGGAGGAGGGAGGTGTATATTCTGTGCTGGTTGGGAGGAGGGAGGTGTATATTCTGTGCTGGTTGGGAGGAGGGAGGTGTATATTCTGTACTGGCGGTGGGAGGAGGGAGGTGTATATTCTGTGCTGGCGGTGGGAGGAGGGAAGTGTATATTCTATGCTGGCGGTGGGAGGAGGGAGATGTATATTCTGTGCTGGCGGTGGGAGGAGGGAGACGTATATTCTGTGCTGGCGGTGGGAGGTGTATATTCTGTGCTGGCGGTGGGAGGTGTATATTCTGTGCTGGCGGTGGGAGGAGGGAGGTATATATTCTGTGCTGGCGGTGGGAGGAGGGAGTTGTATATTCTGTGCCAGCGGTGGGAGGTGTACAGTCAGGTCCATAAATATTGGGACATCTACACAATTCTAATCTTTTTGGCTCTATACACCACCACAGTGGATTTGAAATGAAACGAACAAGATGTGCTTTAACTGCAGACTCTCAGCTTTAATTTGAGGCTATTTACATCCAAATCAGGTGAACGGTGTAGGCATTACAACAGTTTGTATATGTGCCTCACACTTTTTAAGGGACCAAAAGTAATGGGACAGAGTAACAATCATAAATCAAACTTTCACTTTTTAATACTTGGTTGCTTAAGGTAATTGTAGCCATATTAGTGCAATTGTGCCAGAGAAAATTGAGTACTGTCCGTGATACTTTTTTTATTTGCACTAACATAACATTTTTTCAGGACAAGCTTTTGGGGTATCTCCCCTTCTTCAAGGTCCAAGCAGTACTGAATAAATTATTCAGTACTGCTTGGACCTTGAAGAAGGGGAGGTACCCCGAAAGCTTGTCCTAAAAAAATGTTATGTTAGTGCAAATAAAAAAAGCATCACGGACATTACTCAATTTTCTCTAATACTTGGTTGCAAATCCTTTGCAATCAATAACAGCCTGAAGTCTGGAACGCATAGACATCACCAGAGGCTGGGTTTCATCCCTGGTGATGCTCTGCCAGGCCTCTACTGCAAATGTCTTCAGTTCCTGCTTGTTCTTGGTGCATTTTCCCTTCAGTTTTGTCTTCAGCAAGTGAAATGCATGCTCAATCAGATACAGGTCAGGTGATTGACTTGGCAATTGCATAACATTCCACTTCTTTCCCTTAACCACTTGACGACCAAGGGCGTGTATATACGTCCTTGGGTTTAAGTGGCAATATCTGAATGGTGCCTGCAGTAGACATCGTTTTTTTCAGCCGGCGATTCTGAAGAGGATAAAAGTGGTCTTAGCGGCGGATTCGCCGCAAGATCACTTTTATCAGCGGCGGGAGAGGTGCCCCCCCCTTCCCGTCGCTTTCCGGTCATCTCCGCCGCTTACCGGACCCACCGGCAGCGGCGGAGATGTTCCGATCTGTCCCCCCCAGTGTCCCTGAGCCGAGTGAGCGGCTTCAGCCACTCACTCGGCTCCATAGTACGGCAGGGCGGAAATGACGTCAGAAGTCACGTCCGCCCAAGGGTCTTAAAGGGACCGTTTTTTTTTTTTGTTCTGTCATTTTTTTCAATTTTTTTTTTTTTGCATTTTAGTCTAAATATGAGATCTGAGGACTTTTTGGCCCCAGATCTCATATTTAAGAGGACCTGTCAGGCTTTTTTCTATTACAAGGAATGTTTACAGCTTGTAAAAGGGCCGGTTCACACTGCCGTGACTTGCGCTCTGACTTGTGTCGCCCCAAGTCGCTTGACATCAGAAATCCCATTGAAATGAATGGGAGCCATCAATGTACACTACTGAAGTCGCTCCGACTTAAAAAAAGTTTTCTGTACTACTTCAAGGCGACTTCTATCCGACTTATGCCCATAGAATTTAATGGAAGTCGCCTCCAAGTCGGATCCCCATCTATATTGAAGCGACTTTACAGGAAAAAGAAAATAATTTACACAGGTACTCCTCACGAATTACCCAGGCAACCCCCTCCCTCCCTTCTGATTGGCCACAAGCAAATTCGTCTGGCATGGAGGTTGCCTTGTAAGTCACCCAAAGTCACGCTGTAGTCGCCTTGAAGTAGCGGTCAAATCGCCTAGCGAAGTCGAATCGCCCTAACAGTGTAAATTTGATGTCCCCTCAAAATAACTCAACACACAGCCATTGATGTCTAAACTACTGGCAACAAAAGTGAGTACACCCCTAAGTGAAAATGTCCAAACTGGGCCCAATTAGCCATTTTCCCTCTCCAGTGTCATGACTCGTTAGGGTTACAAGGTCTCGGGTGTGAATGGGGAGCAGGTGTGTTAAATTTGGTGTTATCGGTCTCTCTCATACTGGTCACTGGAAGTTCAACATGGCACCTCATGGCAAAGAACTCTCTGAGGATCTGAAAAAAAGAATTGTTGCTCTACATAAAGATGGCCTAGGCTATAAGAAGATTGCCAAGACCCTGTAACTGAGCTGCAGTACTGTGGCCAAGATCATAAAGCAGTTTAACAGGACAGGTTCAGCTCAGAACAGGCCTCTCCATGGTCGACCAAAGAAGTTGAGTGCACATGCTCAGTGTCATATCCAGAGGTTGTCTTTGGGAAATAGATGTATAAGTGCTGCCAGCATTGGTGCAGAGGTTGAAGGGGTAGGGATCAGCCTGTCAGTGCTCAGACCATACGCCGCACACTGCATCAAATTGGTCTGCATGGCTGTCATCCCAGAAGGAAGCACCTTCTAAAGATCATGCACATGAAAGCCCGCAAACAGTTTGTTGAAGACAAGCAGACTAAGGACATGGATTACTGGAACCATGTCCTGTGGTCTGATGAGACCAAGATAAACTTATTTCGTTCAGATGGTGTCAAGCGTGTTGGCAGCAACCAGGTGAGGACAAAGACAAGTGCGTCTTGCCTACAGTCAAGCATGGTGGTGGGAGTGTCATGGTCTGGGGCTGCATGAGTGCTGCTGGCACTGGGGAGCTACAGTTCATTGAGGGAACTATGAATGCCAACATGTACTGTGGCATACTGAAGCAGAGCATTAACCCCTCCCTTCAGAGACTGGGCCACAGGGCAGTATGCCAACATGATAATGACCCCAAACACACCTCCAAGACGACCACTGCCTTGCTAAAGAAGTTGAGGGTAAAGTTGATGGACTGGCCAAGCATGTCTCCAGACCTAAACCCTATCGAGCATCCGTGGGGCATCCTCAAAAGCATGGTGGAGGAGCGCAAGGTCTAACATCCACCAGGACCGTGATGTTTTCATGGAGCAGTGGAAGAGGACTCAAGTGGCAACCTGTGAAGCTCTGGTGAACTCCATGCCCAAGAGGGTTAAAGCAGTGCCGGAAAATAACAGTGGCCATCCAAAAAATTGACACTCTGGGCCCAATTTGGACATTTTCACTTAGGGGTGTACTCACTTTTGTTGCCTGCGGTTTAGACATTAATGGCTGTGTGTTGAGTTATTTTCAGGGGACAGCAAATTTACACTGTGATACAAGCTGTACACTCACTACTTTACATTGTAGCAAAGTGTCATTTCGTCAGTGTTGTCACATGAAAAGATATAACAAAATATTTACAAATACTGTAAGTGAGGGGTGTACTCACTTTTGTGAGTTACTGTAAAATGTACACAATATGGTCTTGTTTAGCCACAAAACCAGGCCAATTCTGACATTTTTCACATACATGTAAAATTCTGACATTTTTTTTGCTAGAAAATAACTTATAACCCCCAAACAATATATATTTTCTGAAAGCAGATTTTCTTTCAACAAAAATGTGTATCTATCAGTCTGATGATATGTACCAGATTGAAACCTCTTATATTATATATTGTACATCTCTTTTCTGTTATTCCCAGAGTGGATTAGATATTTTGTTCCCTAATCATATAGCTGGTTATTTATATTTTACCACTCCATATAGATATTCAAGCATAAAATTGTCTTTTTAAACTTTACATATTAAGTAAATTATACACCACACTTTTTTGAGATTTTTATCTGATTAATCAAACCATTAATCAACCAATTAATCGATTATGAAAATAATCATTAGTTGCAGCCCTGCACTGTACCATATGTAATTTTTTTTCACACAAATAGAGCTTTCTTTTGGTGGTATTTAATCATCACTAGGTTATTTATTTGCTAAACAAACGAAAAAAGACAGAAAATTAAAAAAATAAATAAACATTTTCTGTTTTAAAATTTTGCACATTTTTCATCTTCACGGATGCGCGCTGATGAGGCTGCACTGATGGGGCTGCACTGATGATCAGTGCCCTGATTATCAGTGTAAACAATGTGCTGGCAGGCTTACAGGTTAATGGCTCTCCTTTCCTCCCACAGACACAGCGTGGGAAGAAAGGACGGCCAATAACCAGCAAGTCTTTTTACATGTGACCAGCTGTAAAGGGCTGCTGTTATTGGCCCTTAACCCCGATCTGTGCTCAGCTGTGTCCAAAGGACACAATGGCCACCGAGCGTGCCCAATGCGCAACGCAGGAGGCGCGCAGGGGGTGGGGTTCTGGGAGGGGGAAGAAATCTTTCCAAAATGAGGAAAATCCTGTCTTAAATAGTTGTCACTGGGAAGATCAGTGTACTGCCATTTCTCCTTCGAAGTATCATATGCTGCTGAGAACAGAGATGGGTTCACATATACTTTAATATCAGCCTCTTGCAACATTGTACAGCAAAGCTCGGACTGGGAGATGAAAGGACAGCACAAGGTGCCATTCACTTGTACTACAGTGCTCATGAGCTAAGAAGGAGCATGCTGACAAAAGGAGAAAAAATAGGCGGCTGAGCAATGGATTTACCACCCCCTGTAATGCCAACAATACAGTTGGATAGGGCTGTACACATGCCATGGCCGTAGCATTTTTAACTCAGGGTGCAGGATTTGACAGGCAGCAACACCTGACAAATTCACCCATTGAGTTCAGTGGGACCATTTCCTCATTTTTTTGATGAATTGTGCTTGGGGTAGAGCCTACACATGACACCATTACGCTATCTGAGTGCCGGAACACCAGTGTTTGGAGATTGCCTGCTCGGGGAAACCATTCTGTGCATCTTTTAATGCAATTTTATTGTGGAAAATATGTAAGTGCACTTCCATTATTAAAGATACTAATTTTTCAAACATATTGCGCTACGAGATGTCGCTTTCTTGCTTTGCATTACATTGCTGTAAGAGCTTACAGCAAGAGGATAAGGAGTGACAGGGAGACATCCTGGTTATTTTAAATGCACTGTGACCATACTATCTGGTAAGGAGCCTACCTTATCTAGTATCACAGATGATATCACTGTGGTGACCAGCACTGGATGTATCAACAATTTATTTCTTGGATTGTTTATATTTATTGGATAGGAGCAGAATCTATTTGCACTTGGATATGGGGCTACACACCCTATAATTTTTTGGATATTGCACATGAATTACCAATTTTCTAGATTTAGTTCATGGATTGGGACTCATTTGTTTTCAAGCTTTGATTTTTGGTTTCTCATTTTACTAATGTTATTATTTTATTAAAATGTAAATTAGCATTTTTTTTTTTTGCATAATTTTCATTATGTTGTATCAATTCAGCAGCACGCTATTTGATTTACTGTATTAATCCTGCGAATAATACATTTCTGGGGGGGGGGGGAAGGGGGGTAAAATATTCGGCTGAACAGCGGATAATACCAACAATATAGCCACACAGGGCTGTACACGTGCCATGGTCATAGCATTTTTAACTCAGGGTGCAGCGTTTGACAGGCAGCAACACCTGACAAACTCGCCCATTGGATTCAATGGGGCCCTGCCACAATCACGTGCAGTGCACTCAATTGTAGAGCGGATGCGTGGCATTACAGGGTGAATCAAGCATTACAGGGTTAAATCAGGTAGTAAGGAGGTTAGATAGAACATCTCCTCAACACCTGTCAAATGGCATCTGAAAAGAGATCCAAACATGGATTGCTCTTCAGAGGGCTCCGCAAGGGTGAAATAGCCCTTACTCTCCTTATCGTCATTACAGGAGGTCAAGGAATTGGCAGTCTACAGAAAACAGCTTGGAAAGAATACTTATATGGGATTTGTTTTGTATAATCAGTTCACTTTACAGGGACAGTGACAGGGACGCTGCATTTCTGGCAATGTAAACAGGTATTTTCTGTAGAAATCTCACAAAGCAACTGCATCGCTCCTCGGGTTCTACTCATGCATCAGATGCAGAATTTTTCTGCCCATCCTGCTCTGCATGTATTGCAAAAAAGTGGAAACAAGCCACAATTAAGCCCAACCTGGGTGAACCGGGTTAGAAGGGCGTTACCTATGGCGGGGACTGTGTCTTTGGAAGCCAACTATCTGGAATACAGTACTGTGATGTGGTTTTACAGAATGTGGATCGGTTTCCAATTTTTACACTAAAAAGGTATTTTCTGTACTCCATGAAAATGTTCTTGGCCTAAAAAAAATAAAACTAATGCAGCCAACACATCTAAGAACCAGTAAGCTGCAAAATTTAATTTTACGTTCCTGAATTTAAATATCCTTTAACCACAGTAGAGAAAATCAGGTTTCCAGACTGGCTGCAATGTCTGGCAGGGCTGTACATGTCTGGATGGATAAAAATACAAATCCTTTGGCAGGTAAAACAGCTCATTGTATTTTATCTGTGTATTTAGCTGCTTGTCTGTGTTGTTCAGCTTTAAAGCGTAACTCCACTATTGTTGAGAAAAAAAAAAAACACATTCCCCTCTGGGTAAACACAAAGAAGGGAGAACAATGTCCTCATTAATGTGAAAAAGAGGAAACCACCTTCGGTAGGAACAAAGGAGAAGGACGCAGCACCGCCTTATCCCTATGTAGGACCAAATAGGGAGATCTACATGACAGGGCTGCCATTTCAGAGACCTGTAGTGCGGATGTAATGGCCACCTTCTGTGACAGCAATTGTAAGGGAATATCCCTGATCCTCTCATAAGGCGGTTTCTGCAATACAGAAAGTACTAAATTCAAATCCCACGGTTCCTGAAGCGCGGTCTAGATAGTAGTGTGAACCTTCCGAAAATAACGGACCACACTCCGCCCCCCAACCTTGGGGGCGAGAAAGAGATATAGAGCCCACGACCGAAAGGACGTCGTTCCGGACCTATTATTTAACCGAAACTCATGTGAGTTCCCAGTCTAAAACCGAGACCGCTAAGAAAAAGTTGCAGGAAATCACTACGTAAGAAATTAAGCATGTAAACATGTCCCACATGCAGTACACCGAGGAGTCCATGCCAGCGGAAACCTTGGCACCCTAAACTTAAATCATGAAAGACATAACGTCTTTGGCGGAATACTCTCCTAGTCCCTATAAGGGAATGTTAACGACAGTGTCTTCCACCGGTAATGTAGGC
>BLSH010320690.1:448506-460920 GCA_018402905.1 Glandirana rugosa | reverse complement strand
TCGAATAGACTGAATATACTGTATATATATTTAAGTTCTGTTCTTTTATTTTTCTATTCTTTTCTGTCTTATTTTCTTATTTTCTATTCTATTATTTTCTCTTATTTTCTATTCAATTATAATCTTTTCTATTCAAATTCATATCCATTCCTTTTTGGAATTCATGCTGTTTTCGAAATTCGAATTTTGTAAAATTGATGTATAAATACTATAGATAGATATAATTCCATTCTGTTCTATTGTTTTTCTATTCTATTGTTTTCTATTGTATTGTTTTTTATTCTCTTTATTTTCATTTCCCTAGTTTTTTCTAGTCTATTATTTCTTTTCTCTTCTATTCTAAACTTTTCTATTGAAATTCAAATTTGAAGTCATTCTATTGGAAATTCGGATTTCGGAAAATCGATATATATCAATTTTCCAAATTTCAAATTTCGAATACATTTCAAAATTTAGAAAAGATTGAATATGAATTTGAATAGAAAAGATTATAATAGAGTAGAAAATAATATAAAAGGATAGAATAGAAAATAAGTGAATAAGATATAACAGAATAGAAAAACAATACAACATATAGAATTATATACTATATATATATATATATATATATATATATATATATATATATATATAATTCTATTCTGTTGTATTGTTTGTTTTTCTATTCTGCTATATCTTATTCACCTATTTTCTATTCTATTCTATTCTATTATAATATTTTCTATTCAAATTCATTTTCAATCTTTTCTAAATTTAAATTCATGCTGTATTCGAAATTCGAATTTCAGAAAATTGATAGATAATATGTAATTCCATTCTGTTGTATTGTTTTTCTATTCTTTTGTATTTTAATCTCTTATTTTCTATTTTATTATTTTCTATTATTTTCTAATCTGTTATAATCTTTTCTATTCAAATGCGCATTCAATCTATACGAAATTCGAATTAATGCTGTATTCGAAATTCAAATTTCGGAAAATTGATATATATCGATTTTCTGAAATACGAATTTCCAATAGAATGACTTCAAATTCAAATTTCAATAGAAAAGTTTAGAATAGAAGAGAAAATAAATAATAGACTATAAAAAACTAGGGAAATGAAAATAAAGAGAATTAAAAACAATACAATGCAACAGAAAACAATAGAATAGAAAAACAATAGAACAGAATGAAATTATATTTATCCATAGTATTTATACACCAATTTTCCAAAATTCAAATTTCGAAAAAAGCATGAATTCCAATTTCGAATAGAATGAATATGAATTTGAATAGAAAAGCTTATAATAGAATAGAAAATAAGAGAATAGGATAGAAATAAATAGACAAATAATAGAACAGAATAGATTAACATAGAATAATATATACTATCTTCCGAAATTCGAATTTCGAATACAATGAATTTGAATTTCGAATAGACTGATCTGAATTTGAATAGAAAAAAGAATAATAGAAAAAAATAGAAAGGAATAGAATAGAAAATACGAGAATAAGATAGAAAGGAATAGAAAAACAATAGAACAGAACAGATTAACATAGAATGATATAATATATACTATCTTCCGAAATTCAAATTTTGAATACAATGAATTCCAATTTCGAATAGACTGAATTTGAATAGAAAAGATTAGAATAGAATAGAAAAGAATAGAATAGAAAATAAGAGAATAAGATAGGACAGAATAAAAAAAAATAGAACAGAATAGATTTTATTAACATAGAATAATATACTATCTTCTGAAATTCGAATTTCGAATACAATATGAATTCGAATTTCAAATAGACTGGATTTAATTTTTAATAGAAAAGTTTATAATAGAATAGAAAATAATAGAAAAGAATACAATAGAAAATAATAGAATAAGATAGAAAATAAGAGAAAAATAATAGAACAGAATAGATTAGCATAGAATAATATATGCTATCTTCCGAAATTCAAATTTTGAATACAATGAATTCCAATTTCGAATAAACTGAATCTGAATTGGAATAGAAAAGATAATAGAATAGAAAATAATAGAATAGAAAATAAGAGAATAAGATAGGAAAGAATAGATTAGAAAAACAATAGAACAGAAGATTAAAATAGGATATTTAACCACTTGCCGACCGCCGATCGGCATCTGACGGCGGCAAAGTGGCTCGTTCCCGCAAATCGCCGTCATAGGACGGCGGCTGCGGGAACGTGTATAGTGAGCGCGCGCGCGCCGCCGGAGGCGCGCCCGCACGCTCACTGTGTCCAGGGGGGGCCAGGGAGCGGGTGCGGCGGCTTCGATTGCCACCGGCCACCCGCGATGCCCCCCCTGGAGCGAATGAGCGGAGGTCCGCTCTGTGTGAGGGGGAAGGGCTGTGATCACAGCCTTCCTTTACGTGAAGGCTGTGACCACTTCCCTTCCCCAGCTAGGCAGTCCCCCATACAGTTAGAACACGCCCAGGGAACATAGTTAACCCTTAGCGCGCCCCCTGCAGGTTAACTCCTTCACTGCCAATGGCATTTACACAGTAATCAGTGCATTTTTATAGCACTGATCGCTGTATAAATGCCAATGGTCCCAAAAAAGTGTCAAAACGTTCCGACATGTCTGCTGCAATATCGCAGTACCGCAAAAAATCACAGATCGCCGCCATTTTTAGTAAAAAATAAAAAAAAATTAAAAACCCCAAAAATGAATTCTCATCATCCGTAAACGCGACCACTTTTGCGCAAACCAATCAATAAACGCCGATTGCGATTTTTTTTTATCGCAAATATGAGGAAGAATATAAATCGGCCAAAAACGGTGAAAAAAAATGTTTTTTTATATTTTTTTTTTTGGATTTGTATTTTAGGAAAAAGTAAGAAATTTGGGTTTTTTTGCAAAATTGTCGCTATTCTTTTGTTTATAGCGGTGATCAGAAATGACGCAGCGGTGATCAAATACCACCAAAAGAAAGCTCTGTTTGTGGGAAAAAAAGGACGCAAATTTCGTTTGGGTACAACGTCGCACGACCGCGCAATTGTCAGTTAAAGCGACGCAGCGCCGAATCGCAAAAAGGGCTCTAGTCCTAAAGCTGGAAATCCTTCCGGGGCTGAAGTGGATAAACATCTTCTGAAATTCGAATTTCAAATAGAATAAATTTGAATTCAAATAGAATAAATTTGAATTCAAATAGAAGAAGATTAGAGTAGAAAATAGAAAAGAATAGAATAGAACATATAACAACATTTTGTCGAATTTGAATGCGAAACTAAACGAATCCCGAAAACGAATGTAACGAATGCAACAAATTTAACTAAACTAATTTAGTTAAATAACAAATCGAAACTAAACTAAACAAATTTTTTCATCATGCACATGTCTATTTTTTGCAGCATTTTTGCCATCTTCCACAACAGCTGCAACAGTTTAACATTTTTCCACCTGCTGCACACAAAGAGCCCTTTGTGTCTGAAATTAGGCACAGAACAGTGGGAATTTTAAAGTGGTTTAAAGCCATAACATTTTTTCATCTTAACCACTTGCCAACCGCCCGCTGCAGTGTGACGGCGACAAAGTGGCTAGTTATCGCAAACCGCCGTCACCTGATGGCGGCGGTGATAACGAGTATTGTAAGCGCACGCGCGCTGCCAGAGGCGCGCTCGCGCTTACTGTGTTACAGGGGAGCCTGGGAGCGGGTAGGGTGGACTCGATCTCTGCTGGCTACCCACAATGGCCCCCCGGAGCAACAGAATGGAGGTCCGTGTATGTAAACACGGATCTCCGTTCTTACAAAGGGGGAAGGGATGTGATCACAGGCTTCCTGTATATGGAAGCCGTGATCACTCCCCTCCCCATCCCCTGCCAGCCCAGCCCCCATACAGTTAGAACATACTGAGGGAACACAGATGACCCTTAGAGCGCCCCATCCAGGTTAACCCCTTCACTGCCAATGGCATTTACACAGTAATCAGTGCATTTTTATAGCACTGATCACTGTATAAATGCCAATGGTCCCATAAAAGTGTCAAAATGGTCCGACATGTCCGCTGCAATATCGCAGTACTGCTAAAAATTGCAGATCGCCGCCATTACTAGTAAAAAAATAAAAATAAAACAAAGACCCCAGAAATCAATTCTCATCATCCGTAAACGCGGCAACTTTTGCAAAATCAATCAATAAACGATGATTGCAATTTTTTTTTGCCAAAAATATGAGGAAGAATATAAATCGGCCAAAATTGATGAAAAGAAAATGTTTTTTTATATTTTTTTTTTGGACTTGTATTTTAGCAAAAAGTAAGAAAAGTTGATTTTTTTGCAAAATTGTCGCTCTTTGTTTATAGCGGTGATCAGAAATGACACAGAAGTGATCAAATACCACCAAAAGAAAGCTTGTGTGAAAAAAAGGACGCAAATTTAGTTTGGGTACAACATCGCACGACCGCGCAATTGTCAGTTAAAGCAACGCAGTGCCGAATCACAAAAAGTGCTTTGGTCCTAAAGTGGGAAATCCTTCCAGGGCTGAAGTGGTTAATGCATTCTCTGCATTAAGGGAAAAAATGTCCCAGTAGTTGCAGCGTGTTCCTCCAAGCCAGGGGGGTACATACAGGGGTTTCCTGGCCGCCTGCTCCAAGGGACCTGTGTGCCCCCCCGTTTGCCTGGATAGGAGGGCAGCGGGGGTGGCGGCATGTAGAAGAACCAATCCTTCTATGCAGCCGCTGAAACCCTCCTCTCCCTCACGCAGACATTCAATGGCTGCAGGGGAGAAATGAAGGGCATCGGCTCCTCCACATGCCACTCCCGCTGCCTCCTTACCTCTGTCCTGTCCCTGAGCTCCTGTGTCCTTCCCTGGACCCCATTGCCCCACCGTGTTCCCCCCTCCCACCCCCCACCGGCTGCTGCGGAGGATCTGTCAGGATGGAAAGCAGAGAAAGAATCTGTAAAAGTGTCATTTACTGGCCCCTTCCTTGTTTTAATGAATAGCGACATTGATCTGTACTGATCACTGACTATGGTTTTTTTTTTTAATTCATTCATAGCTAGAACATAGTAAACTGTAAGCTTGGGCTGCAGAGAAAGGGAATGTTGAATCTGCCCTCAGTCCCTTTCTCTGTCTGAAAAGTAAAAAATCAGGTGTTTGTTTAGACCCCTGATATTTCACTAAAGCCGCCCAACAGGGGTCCTAATATATATATATATATATATAATGGTAAAAAAATATATAAAAAAACAACAACAAAAAAAACTATTGACACTAATGCCGCAAATACCAGGGTTGCGCTTCCGACTAGGCTCTGTCGTACCGCCACCAGTAATAAAGGGTCCCATGATGGGAGTAAATGGGAAGGGCCCCAGTCGGGGGGCCAGGAGGGCCCTTCATGATTTCTTGCACCAGGGCCCTGAAGGTTCTAGTTACGCCTCTGCCCCCAACCCAAATACTTACCTGAGTCCTCACTCGATCCAGTGCTTTGCTAATCTGTATTAGCTCTCTCACTGCATTCACAAGAAACAGAGGTAGCAGCAGGAGCCATCCATTATCCAACACATTTTATCAGTGCAATTGTATTGCTGTCACAAACCTTGAAAATGTAATCATAAATATTCCCCATTATACCTCCATCCATCTGTCCAACTCCTGTTTATCCTAGGAAGTTTTCCATCCATTGTTTGGATGTAGTCAGAGCTCTTGGTGTTTCCCTCTCAGCTTCTTCTTCCTTCACACACTGACTCTCTTTACGCCATTCCTGAGAGTCCCTGTAAAGGACAACCTGCTTCCCGCTCCACCATCTCATGGAGGCTATAGCACCTCTTCATACACGTCTATAGGCTTAAAGATGGACTCCAGGGGAAAAAAACTATTTTGGTCCCTGGTTCAGCTTTAACCAGTTAACAACCGCCCCATAGACAAAAGACGTCTACAGGGCGGTTTCTTAACCCTGGGAGGACGTCTATCGATGTCTATCGACGTCCTCCCAGAATTGCGCTTCCCGCAGGCCCCCTAGGGCATGCACACAGGAACATCCGTGACTGCCGGGTCCAGGGGACACGGCACATCATGGATCACGCTGTGAGCGGCCTTTCACTACGTGATTGCTCCATCAAATGACGGAGCGATCACATGTAAACAAGCCGGCACTTCTGCCGGCTTTTCTCTCTCCTCTCCGCACCGATCGGTGCAGTGTGAGAGGAGAGAGGGGGGAGAGAGGACGTGCTGCAACGCTGTGGGCAATGTGTAATGCCCACAGTGCTGCTACATGACAGTGGGGGACAGTCTGCACCCCCCACCATCCATCCACACCCACCCAGCCATCCTAACCCCATCCAGCCATCCTCACCCCATCCATGCTCACCCATCCAGCCATCCTCACCCCAATCCATGCTCACCCACCCAGCCATCCTCACCCCATCCATGCTCAGCCACCCATCCATGCTCACCCATCCAACCATCCTCACGTGGCCATACTCACCCACCCAGCCATCCTCACCCCATCCATGCTCATCCATCCATGCTCAACCACCCATCAATCCATCCATCCATCCATCCATGCTCACCCATCCAGCCATCCTCACCCAGCCGTGCTCACCCACCCAGCCGTGCTCAGTCATCCCCATCCGTGCTCATCCATCCCCATCCATGCTCAGTCATCCCCATCCGTGCTCATCCATCCTCATTCATGCTAAGTCATTCCACCCGTGCTCATCCATCCCCATCCGCGCTCATCTATCCCCATCCGTGCTCATCCATCCCCATACGTTCTCAGTCATCCCCATCCATGCTCAGTCATCCCCATCCATGGCTCATTTGTGCCTCATTCATGCTCATCCATACCACATCAGTTCTCATCCGTGACACATCCGTGCCACTACAGTGCCCATCTATGCCACTACAGTGCCCATCTGTGCTGCTACACTGCCCATATGTACTACTACACTGCCCATCCGTGCCACTACAGTGCCCATCCATGCCACTACACTGCCCATCCGTGCCACTACACTGCCCATCCATGCCACTACACTGCTCATCCGTACCACTACACTGCCTATCCATACCACTACAGTGCCTATCCATGCCACCACAGTGCCTCGCTATAGTGTAATAGTGTCAAAGCTAGTCAAATTAGATTTGAAATGCATGCCCCTAGAACACCTGATGGTGCTCCCTGCATATTGGGCCTCTGTATGTGGTCAGGCTGTGTAAAAGTGTCACATATGTGGTATTGCCATACTCAGGAGGAGTAGCAGAATATTTTGTTTGGTGTAATTTTTTGCTATGTACATGCTGTGTGTTAGAAATATTGTATAAATGGACAACTTTGTGTAAAAAAAAAAAAAAAGCGTTTTCATTTTCTTTCCACATTTTCCAAAAACTTGTGGAAAAAATGACATGTTCAAAAGATTCATTATGCCCCCTAGAATATACGTTGGGGTGTTTACTTTCCAAAATGGGGTACATTTCCATTGTCCTGGTGCTCCAGGACCTTCAAAAGTGCAAGAGGTAGTCAATAAATTATATATGTAATTTATGCTCCTAGATCGCTTGATCGTGCTCTCTGCATGTTAGGCTTCTGTATGTGGCAAGGCTGTGTAAAAGTCTCACACAGTTGGTATCGCCATACTCAGGAGAAGTAGTAGAATGTATTTTGCGGTGTAATTTGTGGTATGCGTATGCTTGGTGTGAGAAATAACCTGTTAACATATGACAATTTTGTGGAAAAAAAATCTTCATATTGCAAAGAATTGTGGGAAAAAATTACAACTTCAAAAAATTCACCATGCCCCTTACTAAATACCTAGGAATGTCTCCTTTCCAAAAAGGGGTCATTTTGGGGGGTATTTGTACTTTCCTGGCTTGTTAGGGTCTCAAGAAATGAGATAGGCCGTCAGTACATCAGGTGTGATCAATATTCAGTGATTGGCACCATAGCTTGTAGATTCTATAACCTTCACAAAGACCAAATAATATACACTAATTTGTTTTTTTTTTACCAAAGATATGTAGCAGTATAAATTTTGACCAAAATTTATGAAGAAAAATTTATAATTTGCAAAACTTTATGACAGAAATGTAGAAAAATTCATGTTTTTAATTATAGCGCAAAAAATAAAAACCCAGCAGTGAATAAATAAAAGAAAGCTCTATTTGTGTGAAAAAAGGACACAAATTTCATATGGGTACAGTGTTGCATGACTGAGTAATTGTCATTCAAAATGTGAGAGCACTGAATGCTGAAAATTGGTCTGGTTGTTAAAGGGGTTTAAATGCCCAGTGGTCAATGGTTAAAGATAAGGTTACAACTTCCAGTCAAGATGCAATTTCTTGAAGATAATCAACCCTTTGTGTTTATGATCTACTTCTACTCTGCTTTTCTAAAAAATGTAAGCAATATGAATGAGGGAGGGGTTAGACCTGGCTGACTGATAGATTTTTTGCTTGCCATTGTGCAATTCCTCATAAAGTCAGCAGTATAGCCCAGTAGTCCCAGATTCAACCCCTACTGATCCTGTGTCCCTTGAAGAACTTCAAGAGAAGCATTTTATGGTGAGTACAGACCTCTGGTCATGAAAGGGTTAAATAAAAGAAGCAGCAATTCAAATGAAAATATACCAATTTTAGCTGTGTATTTATGAAAATATGACTATGGACCTATAAACTTTTTTTCCTTTTACAACTATTTCCATGTACTCAAGAGTCCTTTGGTGAAATCCATTGGCCAAAAGTGTCGATCGAGTGATCCTCTCTCCCATTCACTGACGCACTTTTGACCAAGAGATTCCAAGCCTGCCCAGCACGACAAGGTAGACTCTTCTAGGGCAGGACCTACACTAAACTACACTACGCTAACCTACTGGATGCTAGTCATCATTTTTCTAATGTTGGGTGCATGTTTGTAGTCGTCCTCATCCTATAATCTGTGTGTGCAATCTACTCTCTCCTAATTTGGTTGTGTGTGTGTGTGCATCTATCTAAAGCATGTAGCAGTCACTTTATGTATATTTGGATGTCCTCTGTTAGGCTGCATTCACATTACAGCATTTTGAATCGCGAATCTACCTGCGATTTGACAGCGCCAAGGTGTGAATGCCAAAATGTGGGACTCGCATTTCAGATGCCATTCATTTGAATGACACCTCAAAATGCGGTGCGGGTCTGCCATGATTGTCAGGCAATAAAACGTGCTGCAATCGCGGCAACACGCATCGCGGGACGCTTGTCGCCCCAAATAGCTCCTGAACTATTTTTGGGCAACATGCGTCCTGCGATTACAGCACGCTTTATCGTCCAACAATCGTGGCAGACCCGCACCGCGTTTTGAGGTGTCATTCACATAAATGGCATCTCAAATGCGAGTCCCAAGTTTTATCATTCACGCCTCGGCGCTGTCAAATCGCGGGCAGAGTCACGGCAAATCTGCCCGCGATACAAAACGCTGTAATGTGAATGCAGCCTTAGTGTAGGTCAGTCAGTCAGTCAATGTATGTTGACCAGTGTGTGTCAGTAAATTAATGTTAGTCCTGTTATTACCTGGGCACATAGCTAAACTCCTCTGCAATTCGGAGATCATCTTGTCTTAGGTCAAAAAATCGAGGTCTTACCGATCTGAGGAGCAAGGAATCACACGCTCGGTCCACCTGGGCATAGATCTTCAGCCTAAAGATCTCCTCCTTCCTCTCAGGTGGAAATGGCTTTGAAATCTCAGGGTCGGTTGCTTTAATGCCTTCAAGTTTAAAATGCAATAATGGTAACTTTGCTGCACACAATATAAGAACCAACATGTCAAGCATTAAAATTGCAAAACAACAATACACTTCAGTACCCTAAATTTTCCATAGGTGACATTTTAAAAGCCCCTACAGGTCATTGGTTTAAAGTTAAGGTGCTATTAAAGTCTATTTTTTAAAATGAAAATAAAAAAGATGTCATATTTATATGCTTTGTGCAACAATATTGCACAGAGCGGTCCTTTACCTCCTCTTTGGGAGTCGCCCGCTGGCGCTCTCTGCTCCTTCCCCCTCCGTGTGCCACCTTAGCAAGCCATGTACTATGGGGGCACCCATGGAGGCGTGCTCCTGAGTCAGGCTGTATGCATCCATAGACACATACAGTACCAGTAAGCTATGCCCCGCTCCCTTCTCATTGGAGTTTAACTGATAGCAGCAGGAGGCTAGAGCTCCCACTGCTCTCAGTGCCTCCTGTGAGACTAGGAAATCAAAGGAGCAGTGCTGCAGAGAGGACACTGCTGGAGTGGTGACAAAAGTCAGGTAAGTGTTTAGGGACAGAGGGGCAGAACAAATAGTGGGACATTTTATACCTTAAAAAAATCAGCTTCTAACCTCAGCTTGTTCAATTCATCTTTGGCAGTAACACCTGGAAGCTGATTGGTTTCTATGCAGAAGTGGGCCTGATTTTGCACTCTCCAGCTTTAGTAAATAAACCCCATAGTGTTGCTCAAGACAACTTTGTCTGTTTTTATTGGTGGATGAGGGGAATTGGAATGTTACTTTTTGTAATTTATGACACAAATTGTAAACTTATACAGTACATTAATAAAGTCAATATTTGTACATATTTATTACATTATTTCATTTTTTGATTCGCCACTGGAATCCCTTTTAGGCAGCTTCCTTTTGGACCATAGAATTGATCCTTTGGTCATTAATATGTTTGGTGCTTTTAATGCTGCCGGGACCGCACTACAGCTCCATACACACTATACAATTTTCTGTAGACTTTTGTCTTCAGATTTACCAAAACCATGTAGTGCAACAGCCTGCCTGATTGCATGCAAATTGAAATTCTTAAGATTTGACCTCACATTAAATGGTTTTGGTAAATCTGAAGACAAAAGTCTGCAGAAAATTGTATAGTGTGTATGGGGCTCAACTGAGTGAGTTGGCACTTGGCAGTAATATACTTCATGAACCTTTTATTTGTTTCATGTTTTTGGTTGCTCTCACATCGTACCATGCACAACGATATGTAACATGTGTGGTACAATCAATGATTTTATGCGTAGGAGCCCCTGACATTTGTATTTACATTCATATGGATGTGGAGGTGAGGGAGGGGTGGAGGGCTTTAAAAACATTTTTTTTAATTATTTGGAATTTAAAGCAAATCTAAAGCCATTTTTTACATTTTGGATAGAGAAGGGCATGTAAATTTGTCACTCAGACAAAGAGAATGAGTTTGTCTTCCTAGCCGTGATACAAGCAGCAATAAAACCTTGAGGGCTCATGCACACTGTAGCTGATAAACGACCATTTTTGGTCGTTTGGCCATTTTTTTAACAGCCAAAAAACGTCCCTTTATGTTATCCTATGTGTCCATGCACACATGGACGTTTATTGACGTTTAACAGCAGTGACATTTTTGAGCTGTTATCTGAACTCCCTGAATTGGTGTTCAAAAGTCGTTCTTCTGACCACAAAAAACGCTAGACGCCGCTAAACGCTCATAAACACCGGTAAAGGCCCCTTGGTTTTTTGTAGTCAATGGAAACTAATGAAGTAAATAAACAAATGCTCAAAAATGCTGACGCCGATAAACGCTGATAAACGTTGGTAAACTCTGCTTACAAAACGCTGCAAAAGAACATTTTCTAAGCAGCGTCTCCTGCCCGACGCCCAGAGAGCCCAGAGAGCGTCCAGTGTGCATGGAGCCTTACAGGGGTTCTATCTGCTCACTACTCAATCTGAAACACAGAAAAATGTTTTGGCTTTCGAGACGCTGTTTCTGATACCCCCTTCCCACTACCTCTGAGCCCAGGTTCACATTGGTGTGGGAATGAAATGGTGTGAGTTCAGTTGAATCGCACCATTTCATTCCCGCATGCCAGTCCCAACTTCAGATGCGATTTCAGAGACACCTGTGCGGGTTGCTGCAGAGATGTCTATGCATATAGAAACTACTTTTGGAAATCGGTGCTGCGCCGCAAATGAAGCGTCACAACGATTCGGACGGTACCATTGACAGCAATTGTCGCCGATTTGGCATGCAATTTGACATGTCAAATTGCATGCCATAATGCACCAATGTGAACCAGGGCTAACTCTGTTATTCATAGATATTTATATGTTTGTTCCTTTGTTGTGGACTCTTCCTCTGGGTGATTATTGTTTCCATTTTCCAGTTTGTTGACCCTCCATTTTTGTGAGTTTAGTTTGACCTTTTACCTTTGTTATTAGTGGGTCTCCTTCTCAGGTGTTGTTTCCTTGTTTGTATATTTATAGATACTTATTGTCTCAATCGGGACCAAGTGTAACCACGTAATACCGTACGTTAAACTGTACAGTTTAACGTACGGTTTAGCCGCTGTTAACGACAGTTACCATGGCAGGCTTAGCAACACTGCGAAGTAAACGCCGCGTCGTGGCTAAAGGTTTTCATCAAAGATATACGTATCTGTAGAGACGTCGTTGGGCGTGTCCACAGAGACTTTAGCGTAGACTTC